>KZ992857.1:0-14032 GCA_003614735.1 Thamnocephalis sphaerospora | reverse complement strand
AGCGCACCCATGATGACGAACGGGCCGCATTCGCCACTGCCAGTGCGCTTTCTGGCGTGGCACAGGTGTGCGCTCTGCTTGGTGCACCACTTTTTGGCTGGCTGTCGGATCGCTTCAGACGCGGCATCGCTGTCGTGATCGGTGGCATCTTTGGCCTGGTCGGCTGCCTTGCCTTTGGTCTGGGCAGCAGCCCGCGAGGAGGTATCAACTATTTGTGGATGTGCCTGATCGGTCTGGGCCAGATTGGCATGATTGTTACCAGTCTGGGCCTGGCTGGTGGTCACTACGTGCCTGTAGAAATTCGCGGCAGCGTTGCAGGCGTGTACAGCTTGATCGGCGGTGTGGGCATTATGGTAGCGAGCAAGCTGGGCGGCACCCTCTTCGACACCTGGTGGATGGGCGGCCCGTTCGTCATCATGGGTGCGCTCCACGCCGTCGTGACGCTTGTTGCCCTGTTTGTTATATTCTACGAACGCCGACGGCCATGATCAAATAAGCGACGACCCAGACGGGCCGGCGGCCGACACGATCGGATAGCGTACCCCAAAAGGCAGCGGCTATAATCGACACGATTTCATCGTAGAGGGAGAGCGAGCCGCTGATTTCGCCCTTGCCCTCTCCGATGCCTATGATATCGGAAAGGACAAAGGCTTGGGCAGCGTTCAGAAAGACGGCAAAGCAGATAGCAAACATGGAGCCCAACAGGAATGCAATCAGGTTGACCTTGGTCACGCCATCGCTGACAGGAATAAAGCGAAAGATACGCCGACTGGTGTTGGACGACGTATCCTCGTCGGCACCAGGTGCCACGGCAAGGCGGTCATTGCTGCCGGAACGGGAAGCGAGTGCGCTTGTCATGATTTACGAAACAAACTGCAGTAGCGTAAAGGCTACAGTGACAGCGGGTGGGAAGGTCAGGGCACTTGTCGTGAACGTAACCACGCCGTCTGCACCATACAATAGACAATGTCAACGGTGGGAATGAGAGGGTGAAGAGGGGGACTATGACTCGGTATGTTCACGGTTTTTATGCGCTACAGACGATCAGGTGGGAAAGTGAACACGCCCACGCATGGACCAGCAAGTCTGCCGAGATAGCGTGATTGCACAATGCGGCCAATTAGTAAAAGCAGCTGGCGGACAATGACACCGAGTGCAACCTGCTTGACAGGCGATAAAAATAAACAGAATGTCGTGGTCTGCGTACACAGGAGCAGATCGAGGAGAGTGAGATCGACAACGAGCCAAAAACGCCAGCGGAAGCTTGCGTCTTTTTTATGCTGACCAGGTGGCCGCGAGGCAAGGCAGGCGCGTGGACGATGGATGAGGTGCGCCACCACAACGTTTGCTTCAATAGGCAACCCTCAACGTCGCACAGTGGTGTTTTATCTGATGGTGGCACGATTATTTTCTGACGACAGCCGGTACATCCCGACGCACACGACCATTTCAGCTGCGCGTCGCACTACCGCGAAGGTAACGCGGCAGGAAAGTAACGCTGAGGCGCCCAATCAGCAAGCTGCAGTAATCAGATCATAGCGCGGAAAAGCCAGCTACTTCCTTTTTGGCGCAGTGAGCATGAGCAGGCTGGTCGTCATCACCGCTGCTATCAGATGTTGTTCAGCCTCGCTCCACTCTACTCCGACTTTCCCGGGGCTCGCCCACTTTGTCGTGACACCAAAGTACCTGTATGCACGCAGAGGCGGCAGCGTCGATCGAGGGCTAGTTTTCTACTTGACCAGTATGCTGAAAAGCAGCGCCATCATGTTACTTTGCCACTGCTGTAGCCATCGCAAGGATGAAGTTAGGGTGTGGATGCTCTGCCGGCTTGCGTAGACATGTAGGAGGGAACAAAAGTGTGAGCAGACGGTAACGCATCGGCACTTGCGCCCTTGCATAAACGCGTCTACTCCGCCTACGCCGATGCCACCGATGCAGAGACCAGGTGACAAGGCAGAGACGCGTTTGCGGCATTCTTGGATGCTGGGCAACGGGGCACAAATGTTGCCTCGGCAATCCCGAGCAAAGCGGATAGGTCAGCGGCGCCCATCGCGCCACCCAATCGGGCATGGATGGCGCAAAGCAGACGGGGCGGTGTGTGAATCCGCGTGCAAGCATGTTCTTTGACTGTGCAGGCGACACGCAAGTCGTACACAGCGTTGTCTGTGCCTTTACGCGCGCGTGCGTGCAAAAGCATAGGATAAAGCGTCTGTCCGTTGCGTCATGTGCTTGTGCAGTGGCCGCAGACCGGTTGGCAAGGGACAACGGCAGCTTCGGGTATGGTCATTGCGCAGAGTACGCCGGTACCACTAGCTCGCGAACCATTAACCGTGGCGCCTTCTCACCAGACCTCGGCAAATGGCTATCTGATGTTCTGCCATACCAACCCGCCAAACCCAAGTAACCATGGTTGGTCCTGCCGTCTAAAGCTGACAACCGGTTTGTAAATAGGCGCAGCTGCAGCTACCCTCAGTGATCTGAGCTTATCCACAGTGTCATGGTGGCTATGCGGCTAGCATGACATGTAGGCACGCGTACGTCATCATCCACTGCCAAGTGGTTGGATGCATCGGGTGTATGCGACATGTGTGGCTGGCTAAACACATACATTCGTCGGCAATTCTTTCTTTCGATTGCACCATGTTGGCCGCGCGGCATTGGCACCGACGCTCGGCGCGTTTCAGCCCAGGCGAGCTTGGTCGTTACTGGCTGCGGATGCCAGCCGCAACAGGCACGGCAGGCTGGCGCACATTTACCGTACGTGTAGCCGTGGATTCGGCATCTCTGGCACCTGCTTAGTAGAATGCGTACACGCTGCTGGCACAGTGCGGCACTGCAGCGCGCGAAATAGCAGAAAAGTCCGCCGTAGACGCGGCCGAGGGCTATCGTGTGCTTTTCTTTGGCACCGACCGATTCAGCCTGCCGTCATTGCGGATACTCAACGAGGAGCGTGGTGAGCACCGCTACCAGTTGACGAGCGATAGTCTGCCGGGGTTGACGCGTCGCATGGCGCTGCTTTACAGTCCGGTCCGCCAGCGGTCTCATTCGTAAACTGGAGGTGGTGACGCTGCCAGACCGCCGCACCGGTCGAGGTATGAATCTCCATCCAGGTAGGCTGTGAACGCATGGCATCGAGATTGCCGTGTAGTGCCAAGGCTAATACATCTACGACACCAGTGCCAGTCAAGCAGTATGCGCAGCAGTATGGGCTGCCTGTACATTATCCGCCACCAAAGACATTGCGCAACTGGACGGTGCCCATGGCGACCGATGGCGGCAACTTTGATCTGGCCGTGGTCGTGTCGTTTGGCTACTTTCTGCCTCCGTCTGTGCTCGATAGCTTCCGCTGGGGTGGCCTCAACGTACATCCATCGCTGCTGCCGGTGTAGGTGACTGTTGTGCTCGGCCTGGCGCTACCTACAGTCTGCTTACTGGCAAGCGCAGGTATCGTGGGTCTGCGCCCATTATGCACGCCATCATGGACGGTGCAGCCGAGACGGGCGTTACGGTGCAGGAGCTCGATCCACATGCATTCGATGCCGGGCGCATCTTGAACGCAAAGCGTCTGGTCCGTACGCCCTGTGCTGCCTATCACAAAAGTCACGCTAACTGCAGAGCACGGCACACATAGCCACTGTCGCCAACAGCACGCTATTTGGAGCTGGAGCATGAGTTGGCCGCAGTGGGGGCGCAGCTACTTTTGGAGACGATTGCTCAGCTTTCCGAGCGTAAGGTACTCATGGCCTCGGCTGCTCTGCTAGTATGTGCGCATGCTAAGCACTCTGTTCTCTAGCAACATGCCATTAGCCAGGACGTTGCGGCAGTCACCAAGGCGCCCAAGGTGCCCAAGGAAATGGTGGTGGTGCGCTGGGACGAGCAAGATGCTATCACGCTGGAGCGCATTCATCGTGCTCTCGGCTGGAAGGTAAGCGACCGGCTGCTGCTAGCGATGCCTTGCAAAGGCGCTAACACGTGCGTCTGTATTTGCATCTGCCCAAGATGCCATTGCTTACGCATTTTCGCGGAAAGCCAATGCTGCTTCGCGGCGAGGTGTGTGCGAGCAGTCTTCCTGACGATCTGGCTGGCGGCGATGATGATGCTACGACGCTTCCGGGCACAGTCCGTTACCGCAACAAGCCAGACGCACTGTACATCCGCTGCCGCAATGGCTGGCTGCAGTGCACACAGGTACAGGCGGCCGGGAAGCGAACCTTATCGGCCAGCGACTGGGTCAACGGTTATCAGGTCCGGAGCCTGGGCGCTGTTTTCGAGTCCCCCTAGCTGGCACTGCTTTGCATGGAGCATGCCAGAAACACCGGCAGTCTCTGTGCGCGCTGGCATGCTTAACCGCTGTCCTGTCTCTGGCGGTGATGCAATCGACACGAGGACATATGCGAGACATAAATGCTACCACTGTTTTCCCGCCCAGCGAACATAGCATGCCCGAGGCCAACTGCCGATTGAGAGCATCATTATGCACCGACCGGGTCGGGCTTCAGACTCTAGCTTGCTTGCATGCTAAGCCTGCGTCGCCTCGGCTCACACGCTTCTAGGGCAGCGCGTGTCCACCACCCGCGTTGCGTTCTTACTTGTGGCTCGCGTGGAGTACACACACGCTCCTTTACCACCATCACGCATCTCATCTCTAAAACGCGACCCCAAGCACACACCGCTCACCTTTCTCTCGTCCGGCTCTTTCCGCTCTGTTCTGACCACGATCCCCTTGGATTCGTGCTTGCTTCTCCAGTACTCGGTCGCATCGCAGCTCCAGCAGCACCTACCTCGATCATTTATGGACTCGGAGATGGCGCAACAGCTGGAAAACGGGCTGGAAGCAATGTTGGAGCAGCTAAACAATGAAGTGGTGTTGGATGTCACCGCCGCAAACGCCTCAGCGACAACCGACAGCGCCACGGCGACCGGCGACAATGCCGCTACTGCGACGACAAATGCTAGCGGGCCGGAAGTGCGGAGCGTAGCTGCTGAAACAGACGAGGCACAGCCAGGCGGTGCGGCGACCGAGGCGGCGCCGACAGCAGCGGTGTCGGCGGCAAATGGCAACAACCAGCAGGCAGAGAGCGAGGAGAACAAGCCGCCGGTCATCAACGAAGAGGCGCAGAACGAGCTTCGGCGTCAGATTCTAGTCATTCAAAACGACAGCTCACTCCCGGCTGCCGAAAAGGCCAAGCGCATTCAGGTAGGCAGAGTGAACGGGTGCAGTTGCCGATGTTGCCCAACTGGCAGGCTTTCGCGGCATCCGCCAGTATCGGCACGCTATTCTGTGCAAATCACAGCTGTAGCGGAGCTGATTAGTAAGAGCGGCTACACTTTACTTGCTCACACATGCGCGCATGTTGCGTTTCTCTGCACCTGCAGCAACTGATGTCAGCTGGCTGGGAGGTGGCGCGGAAAAAGGAGCAGGCGGAGCGTAGAAAGGCCGCTGGCATTGAGGAGACGCCGGTGCAGCTGGTGGACGGTCGCTTGCCGGACGACGCTCCACCCAGCGAGAACGACCTGAAGCCAACCTACCATGTAGGTATCCGTTGCGATGTTGGTGATCCCAGTCTACATGGACGCTTACTCATATCGGGGTCCGATGCGATGTAGGATGAAGCAAAGGGCATTTATGGATGTAAGCATTATCAGCGCGGCGTAAAACTCAAGGCCAGCTGCTGTGGCCGTTGGTTTACCTGCCGATTCTGCCATGATGATGTGTGTGATCACACCATTGTTCGGTACGTCACCAGGCGAAACGCCGACGCTGTTTGGTAACTCACCCGCGTGACATTGTGTTACGATTGCCGATGGTCTTGCGGCGACATGGGACAGACGCGAGACCAAGCTTATGATGTGCATGCGTTGCCAGCTGGTGCAGCCGGCCGCACAGTACTGCGTGGGCGAAGAATGTCGCGCACGCGTGGCCAGCTACTACTGCGAGACCTGCAAGCTCTGGGACGATAACCCAGGGCGTTCCATTTACCACTGCGACAAATGCGGTATTTGCCGGCTTGGCCAGGGTCTCGGTCAGGACTATTTCCACTGTGACAAGTGCAACGTATGCATGGCCATCAGCCTGCAGGGCAACCACCGCTGCATCGAGCGCAATCTCGAGTGCGACTGTCCAATCTGTGGCGAGTACTTGTTCACATCCACAAGCACGGTAATCTTCATGGTGAGTGCGTGATCATCATTGACCGGCAATAGTGTCGACAACGAGCTTATGTGCTAACGTATCTAATTTGCCGGGTGTGTTATTTGATGCACGTAGCGCTGCGGCCACTGCATTCACCTCAAGTGCCATGAACAACACTTGCGCACCAGCTACCAATGTCCCACATGTCTCAAGTCGCTTGCAGATATGAGCGACTATTTTGCACGCATCGACTCGGTACTTGAGCAGCAGCAGATGCCGCCCGAGTATGATCGCTTTGTATCGCTGGTGCTCTGCAACGACTGCGAGCAACGCGGCTATGCCAAGTTCCACTTTCTCTATCACAAGTGCGCTCACTGCAACTCCTACAACACCAAGGTGCTTAGCACGTTGCAGCGCGATGAGATGGATCCAAACATCCCCGAGGCAACCATGACGGCACCGCGGCGCCCTGAGACAAGAGACGGCAGTGAAGATGAGGATCGAGAGGATGACGAGGAGGATGACGAGGATGACGAGGAGGAGGAAGGAGACGAGGAGCTGGATGAAAACGAGACTTTGGATGAAAACGAAGAGGATGAGAGCGAGGAGGACGCTTCTGAGTCTGATGATCCGGCCACGCCCTACATGGATATAGTAAGCAACGCAATGATTTAGCCATTGCATCACCAGCTAATGCGCGACTGGCGCGCCGATCCCTTTCGCTAGCAGGAAACGGACAATGTTAACGACGCCGACAATGATGGCGCCGACGAGGAGGAAGAAGTGGAGATGCTCCAAGCAGACAGCCCTGCGTCAGCAGATCTGTCCGCAGCGGACGCCACATCCGACTCCCAGACAAATTAGTGACGGCAGTGGCGTTTGTAGCTTTCTCCTTGTCTACTTGCCAAGCTGCCTGGCCGCTCGTACCTGGCTGTCTTTGTTTCCTTTCTGCTCGATGTCATTACGCGCACGTCTTTACACCTTCCAACACACGCGCTGTCTTTGCGTGTCTCTTGCGTACGTGGTGCTTGCGATGATGGTGGCCGATCATGTACAGACGCATGCATGCTTGTGCCCTTACCTCACACTCTGCTCCATTTCACACTTTCTTCTCTTCCGCGCCGCTTCCTCCATCATATCCTATCCTCGCTCATCATCTTGCACACCTGCGTTGCGCCATCATCGATATTCACATCCGCCATTGCGCACAGACATTGCCAGTGACAAGGCAGCTGACCTGTCGTTGCCATTACGTTCTGCTCAGTGCCCGCAAGTTACCAGCCAATCGTGATATACACATACAGATTTACACACAACTAGCTGTCTTTTGCACGTAGCTTTACAGACGGTAGCGCACGCCCCCGGTCAATGCAAACTTGCTTGCGCCATCGTCGTCTCAGCGTCCTTGGGTGTCTGGTTTAATGTGGCGGGGTACCAATATGTGGTGCTCGATTTGTGTGACAGACTGCGTTTCTATTATGGCGGCCAATACCGGAACAGCTCCTCGTCCACGCCAGCTTGCTTCTCTTCGCCATGAGTACCCGCTCCGTTACTGAATCCGCTGCCGCACCTGCGCCAACGGCTCCGTGCGATCACCGCGCATTGCAGCAATGTCTGCAGCAGCATAATGGCGATCGGTCAAAGTGCCGCAAAGAATGGGAGGCCTTTCAGCGTGCATGCCAGGAAAGCAAACGGTGAGCATACTCCCAGGTTGGCCTCAGGCCCAGCCATGACTAGCTACTGACGCTGTATCGGTCGTTTAGCCGTTCGGGCAACGCAGCAGACAAGCCATGCGAAACGTGCACTCTACCAACGCAGTAATCGGCTAGCTCCTAAATGTGCTTGCTATACTAAGGCGGGTAGTAGGAACGCGCAATGTGCAAGTATAGACTTGCATAAAAATAAACCAAGCTGCTAGAGTAGCTGCTAAAAGACGCGTACGTGGGCTGGTGCCTTGACTCTACGCAAAAGTGTTGCCGCTTGGTTGAACGAGCAGCTCATCGTTTGTGTTTGCCAAAACACACGCGTACTTTTTCTTTCTCGCGTTTCTTGCCTACTCCCCGGCTGTTGCCCAAGCATTTCTCTAACGACGACAACGACGAGCATGCCAAAGGCAAATCGGACCAAAAAGCAGCAGCGGGAGGCAGAGAGACGCCAGCTGGACTCGGCCGCCAGCAGCTCTTCTGGCCAGACACCAAGTCGACGAACGACCAAAAATACAGCCACGCAGCCGACCACGCCTGTAAAGACCAAGGCAGCACCAGCAGACTGCCCGTCTGCTAGCGCCAGTGAAGGAAAGCGTAAGAAGAAAAAGAAGAAGAAGAAGCAGCAGCAGCAGCAGCAGCGCAAAACGCCTTACGATCGCCCAAACAGCGACAATAGCCCGACTGTCGCTCCGGCAACAACGACGGTGACAGGATCCACGTCTAACGTACTTAGCCGTCTTTCGCAGCTGCTGGAACGTACCAAAGGACTTGGCAAAAATAACGGCGATACTGCGGCGGCAGCAGGAACGAGCACGGCGGCTGGTAGCTCTGGTGTGCCGTGCGTATTGTCACTTTCGGACAGTGACGATGATAGCGACGATAGCCAGGACGCCGGTGATGCGCTTCTTGATCTGGCCGCCGATGTAAGCCAGCTGAATGTGTCAGCTGGTCCCAGCCAGCCAGCTACGCCTGTGGTAACCGATCAGGAGCGTAAAGAGCGCCGGGAGCGTGTGCGTGCGGAAATGGAAAAGCGTCGGCAGGCCCTTGCGGCCAAAACAACGGCTACGGCGGCCAAAGCGGCAGAGCAGGCGGCATTGGTTGCGGCTGTCCACGTACCTCGGGCCACAGATGGTTTCCTGGAACGACTGAACCACGGTAGGCGTGGCTGAGCATTAGCGTAGCGCCACTTGGTTTACACTGCTGACGGTGCATGTATGTGCGTAGGATTGACATGCGCCATCTGTGTTGATCTCTTCCATCTACCGCAGACTATTCAATGTGGTAGGTGCCTGCAGCATACAATGTATTTGAGCTATCGTCGATTAACATGCAACTGGCGGAAAATAGGACACTCGTTTTGTATGGACTGTCTGCGCAGCTGGCTACCGCAAAGCAAATCTTGCCCAACCTGTCGTGTTAAGCTTACACGACGACCAGTGCCAGCCTTGACATTACGTACTTTGGTTGAGGAACTGCGCGCGTGTCTGGCTGGCGCAACAGCCGCACCAAAGCGCGATGCAGGCCTAGCAACACTGTTGCACAGCACAGACCCGTGGCTCGACTGGTTCCCCACTGAAACCTCTCCAGCCGATGTTATCATGGACGACGAGGATGGAGTACGGTATGTATTGTTATCTGCTGGTAGACGGTATTGGTATGCTTACATCACATCATCTTTTGTAGTCGGTGTCCCACATGCTCCTGGGAAGTAGTTGGCCGTGGCTGCAGCCATTGTGGCTTAGTGTTTGAGCAGCTCGACGGCGAAGCCGATGAGACGCCACTTTCCGACTTTGATAGTCAGCAAGAAGCGGACGACGACAACGAAGAGATGGATGGTGACTTTGATCCTGATGCAACAGAAAACCACAGCTACATTATGCGGCCAAAATACCGTTACGCCCTAACGGAAGCGGACGACGACGAAAACATGCTTGCTGCCGAAGACGATGAGGCAGACGGCAACGACTCGTTTGTATGCAGCGACGGACATGTTTCCTATGACTCGGAAGCTGGCTCGTCAGCAAAGAGCAGCAGCGAGGATGACGATGATGACGACAAGGCTGAAGGCAGCGAAAGTGATTTTGGTCCTTTGCGACGTCTGCAGAAAAAGTCGTCGCAATCGACACCGCGACTCTTGAGCCGTATCTTTTCCTCTGATGCCGAAGAGGAAGCGTCGGCCGAGGAGACGCCACCTCCAGCAAGGCACAGCCAACAGCGACGCTCAAGACGCCGCGCTATTCCAGACACACCCTCGACCTCACAGGCTCATACATCGCCAAAGACGTCAAATAACGACCTTCAGCATGCAATCGTCGTGGCAGACGATGATGAACATGAAGTTGCAACACCGCGACGAAAGCGGCGTGCACGCAAGACACCCGCCGTCATTAACCTAGACACTGATGAAGAACATGGCGATGCAGAAAATCGTGTCACTGCTGCCGCCACACCTAAAAGTGAGAAGCGGAAAAAGAAGCGCCATGCACGCGCAGCTTCTCGTCAGCGACGCAATAATCGCGGCTAGTAAACAATAGATCCACCTTTTACACCGCCTATACACAATTGGTGCGACAGCAAATGTGTCATATTACAATGAACAACACACGCAGCCTATCGACGTAAGCGCGAATCATAGTAAACGGGATGCCTAATATTTGAGATTGGCCGCTGCCATCGACAGAATGGAATAGAAAGATAGATGCGATGCAGCGGCCGCCGCACTACATGCGCACAGCTGTACTGTCCAGCGTGGACGCACCCGTCGTCTAGAACCAGTAGTAGCGCAGGTAGAGAACCAGGCACATGGCCAGCACCACCACTACTGGCAGACCGTACTTGCGATAGAGCATCTCCAGGTTAAGACGCTTTGCGTCGCGACGATACTGCGCCGACTGATCCCGCAGCGTGCTGGACATGGTGCTCATCCCTATGACAGTGGAAACCGCATGTTTGTCAGCGAGCTGCGCCGAGCATCAACATGCCAGGCATACGTACGATCCAGGCTATCACCGCGCCAAAGCAGATCCTCCATGTTCTTGGTCATGATACGGTGCACATCCTGTAGATCCTCGTTGAGCTTGGTCAGGTTGCTCTGTGCGCGTGTATCTTGGTAGAGACGCTTTGTCTTTTGCATAAACGTGTCTGCCAGTGTCGTGTGTTAGCAAGCCCTACTCAAGCAGACACCGCACTCAAGCTTTTCCCTTCAGCTTCCACGTGATCGCTTCAGGACGCACCAAACTTGATGAAAGCATACGGCCGCAGGCCCTGCTTTTGCGCTTCGGCACCATAGCTCACGTCAAACTCCTTGGACAGCTCCTCCAAATAGGAGAAGGCCAGCTTCCGCGGATAAGAGCGGTCGCACACGCACAGGTAGCAGACGCCGTTTTCAATGATGTAGTGGAACGTGTACCGGTCCGCTTCCACCGAGCAGCGCGGCTCCGAGTTGGGCGTCAGCTTGCGGAAGAGGATTTTAGCTTGCGACTTGGCCTCGGTGAGTTCTGTCTCGGACTGCTCATCGTCTACCGAGGCAGCGAGCGGCAGTGCGTCCACGACGCGGGCAACGATGGTTGTGCGCACCATAGCGGAAATAGGTATGAGCGAGAATGTGTTTATGATGTAGGCGACCACGACAGAAAAGGCTGGGGCGGCAAGGCGCGTTGAGCAGGATAAATGCCCACAGATCGCCACGTCAGTAGGTGAGCGTTGATTGGATCTGCCGCCAATACACCGTTTAGCAGGCAGAGCTCCGCCAAAGCCTGGATCCAGACGCTGTCGCTGCGAGCAATATTGCCGCCTGGTGCTGCAGCTCAATACTGCAAGCACCAGCAGCAACGGTAGCGGCAACGGTAGCGGCAGCAGCAGCGTAGGGCGGCTGGTTGGACGTGGCCAGTGGTCATTAGACAGTCCACAGACGCGTGTCGTCTGCTTCCTTCTCTTTCCAGCTGCCCCTTGTACCGCTCCCACCATGTCGTCGCGTCTTTTGGATAGTCTCCGGCTGCAGGCGCAGCATCTGCTCAAGCAGCAGTTCAGCTTCTCTACGCTGCTCTGGGCCGGCGTGCTGCTGCGTCTCGTCATGCTAGTGTACGGCGAATGGCAGGATGCCACCATGCAGGTCAAGTACACCGACGTGGACTATCGCGTGTTCACGGACGCAGCGCGATTCTGCCTTGCTGGCCAGTCGCCCTATGAGCGTGCCACCTACCGGTATACGCCGCTGCTGGCGCTGCTGCTCACACCCAACATCTGGCTGTTGAATGCGTTTGGCAAGCTGCTCTTTGTAGGCGGCGACCTGGTGGTCGGCTATACGACCCATCGCCTGCTTACGCTGCGCGGCCTGGACAGTGCGGCTGCCACACGCTGGACCGCACTCTGGATGCTCAATCCATTTGTCGCCACCATTTCAACACGCGGTAATGCCGAGTCGCTGCTGGGCGCACTGGTCCTGCTGGTGCTTTATCTGCTTGCTCGTCGTCGTGACGTGGCCGCTGCCGTCGTCTTTGGCATTGCTGTACAGCTAAAGTTCTATCCCATCATTTACGCGCTGCCATTCTGGTGCCTACTGGACGACGCATATACCGGCACTCGCCGCGAGCCAGTACGCCATTTGGCCGACCAGGTGCGCCGCTTCTTCAGCTGGCCGCGCATTCGCTTTGGCCTGGTGTCGGGCGGCGTGTTTTTGGCCTTGTCGGCAGCCATGTATGCTCTATACGGCTGGGACTATCTGGAACACACCTACCTCTACCATGTAACGCGGCGCGACCATCGCCATAATTTCTCGGTCTGGTTCTATCAGATGTACATCACTTCCTACACAGAGGCAGGTGCACCCAAACTGCTGGCCTTTTTGCCGCAGCTACTGCCAATTGTGGTGCTGGGAGCTGGCTATGCCAAGGATCCAGCCTTTGCGCTATTTGCGCAGACATTTGCGTTTGTGGCTTTCAACAAGGTCTGCACCTCGCAGGTAGGTGAAGAAGGCGATTGCGCGGTTGGCCAAAGGCATCTCTAACACGATGTATTGTAGTATTTTATGTGGTACCTTTGCTTCCTGCCCCTGGTGCTTGCAAGCACGCGCCTGCATTTGCTCTGGCGAGGTGCCGCCATGTTTGGCGCCTGGGTGGCCACACAGGTAAGCACTCTGGCGTGCGCATGTAGCGTATGCTATCTGCTCATATCGACGACCTGCTGCTGCCAATAGGGTGCTTGGCTTGCGTACGCATACCAGCTCGAGTTTCTCGGACGCAACACATTCTACGAACTGTGGCTGGCCGGCATCGCTTTCTTCCTCGCTAACATCTGGATACTTGTGGAGTTTGTGCGGCACCATGAATACGCGCCCTGGTTCCGGAATGGCCACCTGAACAAAGTGTGGGGCACCGACAAGACTGCATAGACGCATTCCTTTCTTGGCGCCATGCACGCAGCTGCTATTGGAACGTAATACACGTTGGCCAATAAGCACTGCCGTATGCGACAGACAACGGCCACAGCAAGCCGTAAGAGACCGCGATACCGTACATCCAAGACCGTTAATGGTTCATGCAAGCATCCGGAGCATCCTCTGGTGCTGGCGCCGATGAGGACAGCGCGGCGACAGAGGGTGTGCCGTATAAACCGTGCTTGTGAATGTACTCGATGACGGTGTCTGGCAGCAGATACTTGACCGACATGCCGCGCTTGAGCATCAGCCTATGTCGCATCCAGCATGTAGGGTGTGAGCCATCTGCTATATAGCCTGTATGTTGGTCTATAAGCACTCACCGAATCTTGGTGGAGCTCACATCGTTTTGCACCACCTGTTTCACGGTGTGGATGTGTGCACGATGCTCGTAGAGAATATCGTGACCAAGCACCACATCCCATAGATCCGTGCCAGTGCGCTCTGCAACCACACAGCCATGCTGTCCGAGAATAACGTGCATCTACGCATGTACAGTGTCAGCGCCGCTGGTAGACATGGCAGTAGCATTCAGCCTGCACTTACATCGGGCACTGACCACAGATTGGGCACATTCATCGACTCGAGCAAGTCAGCACCTGCCAGCAGCATGACGCGAATTGGCCGCCGCTCTTCCACGCCACTTGGGACGACCGTGGTGGCACCGCCATCCACGTTCAGTGCATGCGCGAACCGCTCCAGTACCCGAGCTGTAGGCGAATGCTTCGTCTGCCGCACCTCCCATGGATCCACTGTCAC
>KZ992856.1:0-13459 GCA_003614735.1 Thamnocephalis sphaerospora | reverse complement strand
TAGCAATTGCACTGTGCGATTATTCGACATTTACTCCTAATACACAGCATGTATCCACCATTGATGCTATTGCTATGATGCGCATGCTTCATCGGCACACAGAGGCAGCTATGCAGAGTGTCGCCGACACCAGGCTAATGCAGAAAGAGCGTGAACGTGGTACTGCAAAGAGGGTGGTGCACGCAGCAGGGAACGGGTTGACGAAAAGGGTTTAACAACGGGAGAAAAAAGACTAGCAAAACAGCGCGTGTAACGCATTGCGACCAGTGTGTTGGCGCGGGGAGACTGTGGTGCCACGCACCGACCGGGCGCGCTACAATCATGCTGCCGGCCGGTCAGGCGCAGGCCGACCGTGCACGCGGAAGCGATACAGACACGTAAAGTCGGACTGGCCATAGTTGCTGAGCACATGCAGTTGCATCAGGCGCACGGGCATGAAACCGGCCATATCCGGTGCCAGCTGGATCGTCTGTGCGGCCGGTCCGTCCAACTGGTAGATGAAGCGTGTAAGCGGCTTAGTCCACACCCGTTGATTTCGGTCCCACTTCCACATCGATTTTGGCTGCTGGGGCGCACCGTCCGCACGCGCTGCCGCGTCCTTGACGGGCAGTGGGCGGTCTGCGTCAGGCACGTCGTGCGCCACCGCATACACAATCACTTCGCGCGGACTGCTGCTCGCGTCCAGCGCAATTCGCCGGTCCACATGCTCCAGGGTAATGGCCTCGGGGATGATGGCGCGCGCGAGATGAACCGTGAGTCGACCCGAGTGACCAGCCATTGGCCAGCAGTCACCCGGTTGGCGCCAGGGCAGCAGAGCGACCGAAGGCGGCTTTGAAGTGGTCGACTTGAATTGTGAGATAAACCACCAGGCGATGCGGCGCATGCGGCCCACCTCGCTGCCGGGGCCAGGCGTGAACGTGTCGCTGGTAAGGCGTGGCACAACGCGTGCACCAGCAGCCAGCAGTGCATAGTCGGGAATTGCTAGGCCGTCGGCGTGGTAGCGATCGAGCTCGCGGCGCACCGTCACCTGCACCTGATCGCCCTTGATATCATCGGCGCCAAATAGACCGCGCCAGCCAGAGCCTTCTTGGAGTTCGCGACGGCGCAGCTCGCTAAGAACTGCCTCACGGTCAATCACCTCGCCTTGCGCCTTTGCTTCACGCAGCGAACGCTCGACGCGCGCGCGCACTATCCGATCCAGATCGCCCTGGTGCTCATTTAGCAATTGGGCCCAGTCCACCTTGGCCGCGCCGGAGGATTCTGTGGCAGAGTGTAGCGGCGCATGCGCTTGAAGCCATTTTTCCAGGTAGGCCTTTAGCGCATCGTCCACGCGCAGCTCGCCATTTTTGAGGAAGCGCGCCGGCAGGTGCCGTTCCAGGTACCGCTCTAGCTCGGTCCAGTCGACAACGTTGGCAGGAATGGAGCTGGCAGCCGGCGACGGCTCGCTCTGCCGATTCTGCACGGCAACCAACTGATCGCGAACAACCTGCACGTTGCGGCCTAGCACATCCATGCGTTCCTGTGCCATGCTGCTGCGCTGCTCCATGCCGCGCAGCTTCTCGCGCACCGTCTCTGCATCGGCAGTCAAATCGCTTAGTTTGCTATTCAGATGCTGCACCGCCTCTTTGGGAAGTATGGCGTTGCGCATAGCCTCCAAATCCTGGTTTACATCCTTGCTCCGTATTTCCATGCTACTCAGTCGGTGACGAAGGGTTGAGATCTCCTCCTGGAGGTGGCGCGCTTCAGCAATGGCAGCCTTTGCGTCTGCCGACAAATGATCACCATTGCCGCCGAGCACCGACGGGACCGCCTCTCCAACCCGACGATCTAGCTCGCGCGTGGTACTGAGCAGATCACCTACGGCCTTTTCCAAGGTTGCTAGGCGTGCTATCAGATCCTTTTCTACGCTAGGATCCAGAACAGAGCTCAGTGTGCTCGAGCCCCAGCCAAATGAGAATGGATTGTTAATCTTGATCTCGGGCAGCTGAATATCAAGGGTGCGCGGCTCAGACAGCGAGCCAAACATAGAGACCAAATGGCGTGGTCCCACCAGCCAGACCACAAACGATGCGATCACCACCATACCGATGGCCGGCGATGCACTTTTGGTCTTGGTACCAAACACCTTTTGCAGCACCCAGAGTGGGCCGGCAAACAGGGTGCCCAGTACCTTGACCATGGGCCGCCAAACGTAGTCGCGAGTACCGCCACGCACGAAGCGGAAAACCAGCAAGAATGCCTCCTTGATGATCCAGTAGACGGCAAATAGCGCAAACAAGATGCGCAGCAAGATCCATTTCAGGAGTCGTAGGCCAGGCTTACGAACGTAGACACGCAGGCCCTTGCGGAAGCGCCGCCACCGCGACTGCTTGGGCAGCAGCTTTGCAATCTCGTCCATACTGGCATCGGGCGGAAGCTGGTCTAGACCAGGCAGATCCGGTAGTGGAGGCAGGTGATCAGGATAGTTGCCCAAATCTTGGTAGGGCACATCGCCCCAGTCATCGCCGAATGCACTGCCGGCGTCGTCGTCGCCGTCGCCTCTACCCTCACCGCGTCGCCTTCTGATTGCGCCATCATCGGTCAGATCGTCATCATCATAATCGCTGCCGCTCATATAGGGAAACTCGCTGCTATCGTGCATCGCATCCATGCGTCGGCGACGCCGGATGCGCTGATTCTCCGCATAAGTCAGTCGACGCGGCGCATGGACATCGGGACGCAGCCAGTACGGCCCTGAGACGCGGCGGCGCTGGTAGATTTCGCGCAAAACCTCGGTCTCCGAGTCGGTCTCGCTATCGCTGCCGCGACCCTGCTCGCGGATCCAGCGCGGCGAGTTGGCAATCACCTGCCAAAGACGACGAGACAGCGATTTTGTCATTGCGACGGGCGCCTCGTCGGGTCGAGGTGGCTCGTGGTCATCGGGTAGATCCAGTTCTGGCTCATCGTCGCTGCTTGACGTGATCTGCTCCACTCGGCGCGAGGTTCGGCGACGTCGATTGCCCGACTGTCGGCGCGAAGCACTGCCAGAAGGACTTGACGTGCCATCGCCGGCACGTTTGCGTCCAGACGACTTGCGCTGCATATCAACCGGTGCGACAGCAGGCGGCGGTGCCATTGGGGTCGTGCTTAATAGATCCAATCCGCCGACGACTGGGGCGGCGGCGGCAGCGGCGTTTGGAGCTGGTCTGGCCGCAGGAGCAGTGGTAGCGGCGGCAGCGGCAGCGGCGGCAGCCGTAGTGGTATTGCCACGAGCACGGCTAGCGGCTCGCCCACCGGCGCGCGCCCTTGTGGGTCGCCGCGCCGAGGCTGGCGGCGTTTCTGCCATGGCAAACGTGGTAATCTTGGCGGTACCTGCGCGGCGGGATTATCCGCCCACTGCATACGCAGCGTGTAAGTGTCGCTGCGCGCGCCAGTGCCCCCAGCCTTCCACGCCGGTCGACAGCTACACAGCGTACGTACATTGCGCGCTTGTCGTACCTTGAACTTGCGTGCGCGTATTCGCAGCTACGTAGCTGTGTGTGGTTCGTTCAGGGGCCTGCCGTAGCGTGCCGGTCGCTTGAATGATCCTCTGACAGACAGAGGAACGGTGGTGGTCTGCGCACACGGCGTGTATACGCTGGCGCAGTGAACTGGTAGATGAGAAACAGGCGCTGTACAGGGCTTTAAAAGGATGCAGATGACGGCGGAGAAGACGCGGAGCGTTTGTTTACATAGCGCGCCACAATCTGCTGGTAGTTCTTTTCAGGTTTAAAAACTGACATCACATTGACTAGACGTCATCACAATGAAACACAGTAATGCCGTTGGTTCATTTGTGAGCCCTGCTTTGTCTTATCCCTCGGGCGTTCGGATTTATGCCGAATCCGACTGTTTGCCATAATACGCACACACGCACACGCGTAGACACCCGGCCTCCCTTACCCACTGTGCTTTCGTCCTTCTTTTTCACCTCCCCTCTGCCATTTGCCCACTGGTCTCTGCCGTCCTTGTCGCGGCTTTCTTGATTCTCGCTCTAATACACGAGTGTCGAGGATCCTCGCTAGCTTGTGCAGAATACGCACCCTGCGTTGCCAAGGAATCGTCTGCGCCAGCATCACGCGTGCACATTGACGTGTCCCGCCCAGCCTGCGATTCTTTAGCCACTCTGCTGCTTTTATATCCGACTGCACGTTTTGTGCCAGCGACGCCGTTTGCGATGGTCAAGTTCTTTCAGCACGCTTTTCGCTTCGAGTAAGTGCTGCAGTGGCGGAGCATGACGTGTGGCATTGGTCCAAGCGCCCTGAATCACCGCCAGCTACATGCACTCACTCACCCGTGACGCTTGCTCTGCCCTGCTGCTTGCCAGTCACTCCTGGGAGGAGGTGACACTGGCGTTCTTCCTGCGCTATCCGAATCCACACGCGCGCCACGTGCTAGCCGCCGACATTCTGGAGCAGCACGTAGATCCGGCGACGGGCAATCTGCACACGACGCGTCTGCTGCTCAAGAAGGGCGTGATTCCCAAGTGGGGCAATAAGGTAGAGCAGGCATGGGCGTGTGTATGCATTGTAACGCCGCATCTCACACTGGTGGGAACGCAGATTGTCAAGAACAACGAGGCATATATCCTGGAAGAGTCGGTGGTCGATCCAAAGCAGCAGCAGATGACCGCCAGAACGCGAAACGTTACCCACAAGCGGCTCATGTACATCGAGGAGACGCAGCACTACAGGATGCATGCTGAGAATCCGGCCTGGTAAGCAGTCGCAGGCTCACACTGCCACGACCGTCACGCTGCCGTTAACACCCGTATGCATTTACCTAGGACACACGTCAAGACAGAGGCACGTATCCTGTCGAATGTCGGCTGGGGCTTGACGAGCCGTATTGAAGGATTTGGACTGAAGCGCTTTGCCGATAACACTGCTCGCGTAAGTGCTACCGTGTCCTGCCGCCTGCATTGCCGCCGCGAATGCTCACCGTCCGTGCAATGCTACAACAGAGCCGCCAGGGTATGAAGTGGGTGCTGGAAATGCTGCGCGGTCAGCATGGCCTGCGTGGCGCTCTACCACAAAATGTCTAGCTCTTTTCATTGGGAACTCTAACGTATTTTTTCATGACACACGTATTGCCACGGCATGTGCGCATTCGCTGTAAAATAAGCATCTTTGAACTATTTGATCTTTACGAGATCGCACGACGGATCTCCCATAAATGAATGTTTGCTTTCCAAAAGCGCGGATCAAGCTCTGTGCTGGGACGCTCGGTCAAACACAGGTGTTGCTTGGCTAGCAACTCTGCAAACCGACGGTCCACCCGCTCTGCTCGCGTTTGGTGTGCCATAAAGATACACGCTTGCGGTGACGCATGTAGTAGTGCTACGGTGGCGTACGATAAGTTTGGCATTTGGCGCTGGTACACGCCAGTATACCACTTGCCGCTTAGCACGTCCACCAGCGGATCGACAAGGTCGTAAAGCCACAGCACGTCCGACGCAAGAATATAGTCCCATGAGATGTGTAACGGCCAGCTGGACCTAGATCGCCACCAATGTCAATCTCATTGTGTCGTCTTGTCGGCCACCGAGACGATTTACCGATCGAGCCAATCTAGTGCCTGCGCGGTCAGGCATCCACGTTTGACAGGTCGGCAGGTGCTGACGCAAGCATCCGCTGCTGTACGATTAAGCTCAGCAATATGGCTAAGCGTCTCTACCGCTGCAGGCGCATCAGTGGCCGTTGCCATGGCACCGAGCAAGGTTGCGGCAATTGATGGCACGCCCTGGCCTGCGCCCTATCGAGCATGCACGCGCGCGCGTGCGTGCGTACGTACGTACGCGTGATGAGTGCGATAATAAGGTATGCGCTACTGCTGTGCCTACCAGTTCAAGAACATGCTTTCCCTCCAGCGCCAGCTGAGCAGCATTACGTTCAAGAAATTTGGCAAGTATGAGGGACTGTCGCTCAGTCAAAGTAAGCGTGTAGCGACAGTGCGTCGCGTCAGTCTGGGCCAACCCCTACCGCATCCCAGACGCTCGTTGACGTGCGCACAGCGTGGTGGGCGTTGTCAACCGCGCTAGCATTGGGCGCGGCTTGCGCTTGGGTCAGGTAGATGGGCTGGCCTGCTATGACAAAGCGCTCGCCGCTGGATGGCGACGATGCTTCTGAATTGGCAGTGAGCGTATCCTTGGCTGGATCGCAGTAGCTAAAGTCGAGCATGGGCCAAGCAGGCCCCGGTAAAAGGAGCATGCTCGGCTGCGCACTGGTCATATTGTTGTTTGCGTAAAGAATGTCGCTGCCGTACGGGCCAGAAGGACGAAGAAAAAGGCCAATCTGGACGAATAGAAGGGAATTAGTGTTAAACGATCAGCTACTGCTCTTGCGCTCTGGTTCACCGGCCACGTCCACCAAAAAGGTCTAGGTCGGCAAATAAAGAACGCGTTATGGACCAGATTAAAGGTGGCACACACCCAGACACAGGTGGAGCATGTACCCACCCAGCTGGGCAATTGTGGGACTCTTTTACATCATCACTGGGCACACACACCCGGCTAATAATATACATTCAACGTCATGGCCAAGATTCGTCGCTCAGATACACAACAAACAAAAGCACACATCTGGGTGCAGAGGCTGTGATGGCTGTGATGGCTGTTGCTGTTGCTGTTGCTGCTGCTGCTGCTGCTGCTGCTGCTGATGCGGTCCTGTCGATTGATAGTCCATCATTGCCGCGGAATCACCAAACACCGGTTGCTGCGGTTGCTGCTGCGGTTGCTGCTGCGACGCGCCTCCCACTTGCATGGCCGCTGTGGCGCACGCAAGAGTGTGAGCGCACTATCCTGACGATGCTGGTCACAGGCACTGTTCCAGCATGCTTACCCAAAAGAGCGTCCAGCTCCAGCATCGAGGTGGTGCTCATAGTTGTCAGATAGCGAAGCGTGCGTTTCAGCAAGTGCGTGTCTAGCCTGCAATTGGTCTAATGCGAGAGATGGCGCAGTGGCAAGACGGCGGGAAAGCGGCGGCGGAAGAACGTAGCGTGGGTAGGGGGTGGGCAAAGGGATGCTGGCGAGAACGAGTAGGATGGAGCGGAAGGCGGAGTATGCGCTCTTCTGCCATTGGTGGCTGAGTGAGCGACGATGTGTGTGTGCTGGATTCCTCACGGTCTCTCGCTTCCAATCAATACTGGGCACTTTTTTCTTTTCCCAGTTCTCGTTTGCTTCAAGGCACGACGGCCGGCCAGCCTTACAGCGAGTCTGGCTCTTCCTCCTTTGTCGCCCTTGCTCAGCATCGTGCACATCCACGCATTCCTAAACTTCTTCTCAGCTTCTTCATCCCTGTTCCGTCTCGTGCTCCTTTTCTTTTTTAAGAAGTACGTATCTTCGGTTCCATAGGTAAGCATCAGTTTCATCTGCGCACGCGTCCTGTCATCTGTATGCATCTTTGGACGGATGTCTGGGATCCAGCGCTGAGCAGTCGCTGCAGTGCTGCAGACTGGCAGCCGCCGCTCTGTGCACGCAGATGCCGCCTGGCGAGGCAGCGCCTGCTGGGATCGCCGCGCTATGGCGAGCGGATCCGCATACAACATGCTAACCAGCGTATTCTCGCCTGCATCTTGCTTGCGCCTCGTTTGCTTCTCGGTGCGTGTTCGTCCAGTCCAGTCCGTTTATTCTAGACAACACCATGACTAGCACCAACGGTATCGAACAGCAGATGGGTAAGTGCTGGTCGTCTAGACCGTCCGCCGTGCGCTTGGCGTTGTGCTTGGGTGGGAAATGTCTGTTTGCGTGCATGTGCTTTTTCGCCCACATTACCTCCGTCGCGCGCATGATACACATGTCATGTGCCTCTGTCTTCCGGCTCCTCGGCCGCATCGGCATGGCCTTGTCGTCGGTTGGTGGCCGGACAAGGTGACCGCGTGTCCCATGTGCCAGTTGGTGTAGGCCAGGGCGCGGCGGGTTTTGCCATTTCCCGCTGTTGCCGGTGCAGCTAGCCAGCCTGTCCCTTTGCATGCTAGCAGCAATGTGCATGTGCATGCAGTGCTGGTGCAGTTGCGTACTTTCCTGTTTCGTCAAAGCCGGGCGCCGACATGGGCCACACCAGCCCGCTTGGATCGGCGGCCGGATTG
This sequence comes from Thamnocephalis sphaerospora, assembly GCA_003614735.1. Lineage (NCBI taxonomy): Eukaryota > Fungi > Zoopagomycota > Zoopagomycetes > Zoopagales > Sigmoideomycetaceae > Thamnocephalis > Thamnocephalis sphaerospora. The sequence continues at coordinate 5,356 of KZ992856.1, read as the reverse complement.
CACTTCTTCCGATATGACGGATCTTGTGCGCGGTTGAGCGCACGAGTGCACCTTTCAGAAACGTCGGACCGGATGTATGACAAAATCATGCGCTAACCATGTGTCCTTTGCTGCGTTGCATTGCACCTACAGCCTCCATGTCCATGTCGGGCGACGCCCGCAACGGTGGTGGCCCTCCGACCGGCCGCTCTCGTTACATTCCGCCGCACATGCGCGGCCAGCAGCAGGGTGGCAACGATGGCTCGCGCAGCGGCTTCGGCGGCGGTGGCGGTGGTGGTGGCTACCGCCGTGGCTACGATCGTGGCTACGACTCTGACCGCCCGCCGCGCGGCAGCGGTTTTGGCGGCGGCCGCGGCGGCTACAACAACGACCGCTTCCGCTCCTACTCGCAGGACCGTGACGCTGGCATGCGTCGCGGCGGCGAGCGCGGCGCCGGCACGTGGCGCGACGGTGTTCATGTTCCGGCTCAGCGCGACCCGCGTATTGAAAAGGAACTGTACGGCGAGCCGGAGGACAGCGAGCACCACGTGTCCACCGGTATCAACTTTGACAAGTATCAGGACATTCCGGTCGAGGCCAGCGGTAACGACGTGCCGGCCGGTATCGAGACGTTCGCCGAGTGTGACATGGACGAGCTGCTCAAGTCCAACATCGAGCTTGCCCGCTACACTCGCCCGACGCCGGTGCAGAAGCACTCGGTGCCGATTGTCGGTGCGCGCCGTGATCTGATGGCGTGCGCGCAGACTGGCAGTGGCAAGACCGGTGGCTTCCTGTTCCCAATTCTTACCCACCTGTTCAAGCACGGTCCGCAGCCGATCCCGCAGCAGGATGGCCCCCGCGGCATCCCGCGCCAGCGCAAGGTGTATCCGAGCGCGCTTATTATGGCACCGACCCGTGAGCTTGCCTCGCAGATCCAGGACGAGGCACGTCGCTTTGCCTATCGCTCCTGGGTGCGCTCGTGTGTCGTGTACGGCGGTGCCGACATTGGCTCGCAGCTTCGCCAGATTGAGCGCGGCTGCGATCTGCTGGTGGCCACGCCCGGCCGTCTGGTCGATCTGATGGAGCGCGGCCGCGTCAGCCTTTGCAACACCCAGTTCCTTGTGCTGGATGAGGCCGATCGCATGCTTGACATGGGTTTCGAGCCGCAGATTCGTCGCATTGTCGAGGGCGAGGACATGCCGCCGGCCGGCGAGCGTCTGACGCTCATGTTCAGCGCCACCTTCCCGCGCGAGATCCAGCATCTGGCGCGCGACTTTTTGCACGACTACATCTTCCTCAGCGTCGGCCGTGTCGGCAGCACCAGCGAGAACATCACGCAGCGCATGGAGTACGTCGAGGACGAGGACAAGCGCTCCGTGCTGCTTGATCTGCTGCACTCGCAGGAGGACAAGGATCGCGGTCTGACGCTTATCTTCGTCGAGACGAAGCGCATGGCCGATCTGCTCTGCGACTACCTGCTCAACAACCGCTTCCCGGCGACCGCCATTCACGGTGACCGTACCCAGCGCGAGCGTGAGCGCGCCCTAGAGACCTTCCGTTCCGGCCGTACGCCAATCCTGGTGGCCACTGCGGTCGCCGCCCGTGGTCTTGACATTCCGAACGTGACCCACGTCATCAACTACGATCTGCCTACCGATGTGGACGACTACGTGCATCGTATCGGTCGTACCGGCCGTGCTGGCAACACCGGTATCAGTACCGCCTTCTTCAACCGTGGCAACAAGGGTATTGTCCGCGATCTGATCCAACTGCTCGAGGAGGCCAAGCAGGATGTGCCAGACTGGCTCGAGTCGATTGCTCGTGAGAGCTTCGGCGGTGGCGGCCGTGGCCGCGGTCGTGGCCGCGGTCGTGGTGGCGCTCGCTTCGGCGGTCGCGATTACCGCCAGGCCAGCAACAACCATCACGAAGAAGGTGGCTACGGTGGCGGTTACGGTGGCGGCGGCTACGGCGGCGGCTACGGCGGCGGCTATGGTGGCGGCTACGGCGGCGGTTACGGTGGCAGCGGCGGCGGCTACGGTGGCTATGGCGGCTCCAGCGGTGGCGGTGGTAAGAAGAGCTGGTTCTAGGCGCGCACCGGCTCTGCCGTTGCTTCTGACAGGCCCGGTCGGTGCTTGTCATGACTTCACAATCACGGCCAGTACCGCCATCCGGCGCTGTCTTTGCCCTTGCTCTTCAACTCTCTTCTATCCATTATCTACCGCTGCCGTCGTGTTGTCTCTGTCCACACCGTCCATTGCTCTCGTATCTTAGCCACGTGTGAGCGAACGTGCGCCATGTCTACGTGCTTTTACGCCCGTTTCACCAACACCATCACCGCCCGCCTACCCTCGCCCTGTGGCGCCCACCTAATTCCGATTCCTTTTCACCGGCGGCCGCACGGTCAGCGCTCAGGAACGACATGGTTCTCCAACAGTGTTGGCTGCGCATAGACGTTGCCACCGGCCTTTTCCTCGCTTCCTACGCATGTTACCGTCGTTTCTCCATTCCCCCACTTGCCCTGTTACGCTTGCATGGGCGATTTGCATCGATGCTTTTGGCCGCATTTGCCGCCCGCCTGCTTTCTTTCCGCATCGTCTCAAAATGTCCGGTTAGTTCCCCCGTCGCATCATTTCAGTTAGAGAGGCCGTAAGCTTTTGTACAGCTGCTCCATCCTTCCATCCGCTTTCCCTGTGTGCCGCGCGATATTTGTCGCCGGCCGCGCTGCCCATCTTTGCCGAGTTCCCTTTCTTTTCTGCTGTACTCTATCTTTGCTGCTGCTTCTCTATGTATGTTCCTTCTCGCTTTTTGCCATTTTCCTCGCGTTGCCGGCTATCCTGCACGTACTTTGGTGCGCGCACAAGCATGGATGCCGGTGTAGACGCGACGCTGAGGAGGACCTTGGTGTGCGGCGACAGGCGCGTGGCCGTTAATGCTACGCGTATGCTGTATATTGCCGCCGAAGCCGGGCTGTTGTCGTCGCAGCCAGTCGCAGGTCTACTGCTGCTGCTGCTGCAACAAACGAGAGCGGTTTGTTTCGCTCATCACTTTGCAAGCACGTCAATACCATCATCATCATCATCATCCACTACGCCCTCCCCTCCCTCCCCTCCTACCTCCATCTCTCACTGACGATCTCCTACTTGCCGCTTCTACCTTGAATCGTGCACGCACCGCTCACACTTGGACTTGCTTCTCGACGCGCTTTTCATTACTTATCCACCTCTATCCCTCCCTCTCTCTCTTCCATCTCGCTCCATACCCAGTCTGTCCGTTACTTGGCCTACAAACACGCATCCCAGGCCGTCAGTTCCTACGCAGCCTTTCATGCGCGCGGTCAGCAATATACCTTTTCGTGCTTCAAACCATGGTGGTGACCGTAACGTGAGTGAGGGTGGACTCCAATGTAGTGCAGGGACGTGTATTATTTTCAGCACCAATCACGAAAACTGTCGCTCACGCTCGCATTATTACGCGTTTCTTCCTGGCCTGCCACGCTTTGTCTTACTACGTCGGCGTCACCCACGTAGTTCCTTGTTCTCCAGTAGTCTGGCCCACGCTGCCTTTTTGTTGCCAGCATGTCTGGTGAGCCGCGAATGCTGTGTCGGCAAAATCCACACTGGGTTGCGCGTTCTTACCGTCGATTCCTCGGCAGACTTTAACAATTTTGGCGACAACGTGTCCCATCGCAACGACGGCGGATTCGTGAGCTCGTCCGGTGGTATGGCGAATTCTCAGGATGGCCAGGGAGAACGCGTAGGTGCCACGCACGTCTGGCCAAAGGAATGCCAGCTAACCTGTCGCTTGGCATAGCGTGCGGCGATCAACCAAAGTTTCCGGTCGGTCACGCTGAAGCAAGTGAATGAGCTGACACAGACGCACCCGGACGCTCCGCTGCGCATCGACGGCAGGGACTTGACGCATATTACGCTTGTGGCGGTGCTGCGCAATCTCACCGAGCAAGCAATGCACTACGTGCTCATGTTTGAAGACGGCACTGGCGTGGCGGATGTTCACGTCTGGCCCAACGACACGAGTGATCTAAACGAGGACCGCATCAACAGTCTACCGTAAGCTGAAGGATGGCCGCGCACAAAAGGCTACCATGAGCTTACGTTGTGTCTACAGTGTCGGCGGCTATGTGCGCGTCATCGGCCAAGTCCGCAGCTTCAACAACAAGCGCCATATTCTTGCATTGCAGCTGGTACCGATCAACGACCACAACGAAATTACAATGCACATGCTAGAGGTTATCCAGACGCATCTCTACTTTACACGCGGCATGGTGAGCTACACATGCGCAGGCAGCGTCGACCGTCTACTTGCATTGGCTAATAGACAAGCATGCTGGCGCTGCGTCCGTTGGTAAAGCAATCTACGATTGAACGCTCGGCCTACGGCGCAGCCAGCACAAGCTCGCTTGCTCCTATGAGCGGTGTTGTTGGTGGAACCGAGTTTACCCCACTCCAGCGCGGTATCATGGCCTTTGTCGGCACCAAGAGCGACGAGGCAGGCGCGCATATCATGCAAATTGCAAGCGCCGTCAACCTTGGCAAGGAGGCAATCATGTAAGCGATACCGCGCATATTCATAGCAAATTGCACCCGCCCGCCTGCTCACACTCAGTTTTGCGTTGGTACAGGAAGGACATTGAATGGCTGGTGGCAGAAGGCCATATGTACAGTACCATCGACGACGACCATTTCCGGACGATGGACTAGCGCTGCCTGGGTGGGCATCGGCAACACATGCGCAATGTGCGTGTTTACACTGCAAACCTGCAATACACGTCCTTTTTTTCCACCGTTTTCTGTGCATCGCTTGCATTCGGTAACAATGACAACGCGTCGGCGACTGCGCACCAACGGCGACGCGGATGCCAGGTGGGCGCCGTGGGCCGGACACAGTGCAGACGCGCTCTTTTGCTGACACGTCCAAAGTGCAAATAAGCGTGTTCGCTCACGGAAGACAGCACACTCTGCTAATGAGGACGGCTTGTCTACACCAGCAGAGGTGTGCTGCAGTGTCGACGCCGTCCAAAATAGTGTGCCAGACTTGGAGGACCTGGCAGTGACAGCAGCACAGCTACGGCATCGATATCGTGCAAACTACCGATACCAGCATGCGGCACAATTGCATGCGTTTCCAGAAGCGGAACGCCAAGTAGTACGCACTGCGCTGCTCGACTGGTACCGGCGCGTAGCGCGAGTTCTTCCGTGGAGACTGCCGCCCTCCGAACAGCCGGTGTGTAAAGTGGCGATGGTAGCATGGACGGCACAAATAGCGCGCATCGCAGCTAATCTATGCACATTCACGCGAACAGCAGCAGCTGGATGTTGCATCAGCCAGTCAACGTGCGTACGAAGGCAAGTAATAGCGT
>KZ992855.1:0-14104 GCA_003614735.1 Thamnocephalis sphaerospora | reverse complement strand
GGCATCCGCCTGCCGAAGAACTCACGAGCGGATCATCATTCGTGCAGAATACCACGGCATGCAGCACGCCTAGCAGCCCATCCACGTCTACCACGTGTTGGAGCGTGGCATGCATCGAAAAACTACTTTTGGGAGCCAGTGCTTCCATAGCTGCTGCAAGACTCTCAAATGCGGGTGGAGACAACAGCAGCAGCAGCAGCAGCAGCGCTGACTCGTCTAAAAGGCAAAATACCGACAACGAAAGTAACCGACACACCAGCAGTCAAGTCCACGCTGACGGCGTAGGCGCTGTCGAAACCGAAATGGATAACGACGCTGATGCAAGCAACGTCAGCAGCACCACCAGTCAGGGTACAACTGTCGAGCAGCTGCGAGAGCTTAGTCGTACGCAATATGCTGGCCAGGGCGTAGTGGTGCACGCGAGTGGGCCGGAAAGCAATCCAAAGGCAATTGCGATGCACACATACTTTACCTGCACCGTACTTAGAGATACGCTATTGTCGATTCCAGGTAAGCGCAGTTTAGCGCAGACAGTCGACCATATACTGATACCCATGCGCATATAGCACAGGGATCAACGTTGGGCGGTTTACATACAACCGTAGTCTACACGATATTTCGCACGGGCTATTTGATTGTCACGCACGCGTTCAGCCCAACTATGAAACTTTGGCTGCCAGTGCTGTTTACATGGGCTGCCGTAGTGGACGCAGCAAATTATCGGCACCACTACCGCACGCTGCTGGCGGCAATGGCCGAAGCGCTGGGCCGTGAGCCGACCACGGAAGAGATGACACAGGTAGGTGTGCGCGGGTACTCAATACTGGCGCGCTGCATATTGTCGCCGACATAGTCCTCGCTATGAGTAACTGATATAACCATGCACAACGCTAGGTAACCCTGCTTTCCGAGGCACAGCTGCACGGATTCCTCATCTCATTCGCTGAGCGACGGCAGCACGGCAGTACCTCAGCCACGCTGCAGGCACAGGCCAGCACGTCGCCACCGCAGCCGATGGCAAATTCGCGCGTGAATTCGACGTCACAGTATCTGCAAAGCGAGGTTACGACCCATACTAGCGAGGCCTGTCGGTTCCTGCGCCATCATACACGCCACTTTCAGGCCGCGCCAGACGGGCTGCTGCGTGTGTGTGGTCTGGGCGACGCGAAACAAGCGGGTGTTTTTGCGACACTTGGACAACGTCTGCTGGGCAGCAGTAATGCACCACAGCAAGCACGCTCAGAGCAGCCGGAGCGGACGCCCGAAGCGGCGCTCAAAGCCATGTACGCCGATTTCCCTCACCTTAGCGGATGGCTGGCCGGGTGGCTACGCCCTGAGATGGCACGCGCACTACTGCCTTGGTTACACCCACTGGTCACATCACAGTCGACGCGCGCCGTTGCACGCCACTCTGCGAGCGACCCGTTCCAGCGGTGCATCTATGCGACATACACATCCGAGTTGCACGACATGATCACCGGCTTCCGGCTGGTGCTGGATGCACTGCATGACGTGGAATGCGAGTTCACCCAGCAGCTTCCGGCACTGTGTGCACTGCCTGAGCCCTCTGTCGCAGCATTGCGTACACCATTGCAGTCAGATCGGGGTGCTGCCAATAATGCGGCTGTGGCAAGTGTTGCGCGACGCGTGGAAGAGGTACTTGCTGCGGTTCTAGCCACCAACGCGGCAACGAAAGCAAAAGAGACCACAGCAGCTGCCAATGTCAGGCCAGTACTGTGCAATCAGGGCACTGAAAGCAACAGCAGCGAAACAGGCAGCGGAGCTGGCACTTTTGTCCGGTCAGGAGCCGCCCCAGTGTCGTTTGCCGTTGCCGGTCCGGGCCTTGGAGCGCAGCAAGCAGACAGCGTAGAAGATCATCGGCCGAGTGCGAAGCGTCGTCGCTTTCAGCAAGAGAGCCCGCGCCGTACGCGTGAGCCATAGAAAAGGCGAGCCTATGCGCCGTGCATCACGCCATTTTCCTTGTATTCTATGTGATGCCGCCTTTCCAACGCCGGTGTTATATGCCCTACCGTTTCACGGGTGCATGTGCCTGCACAACCGTGCAACATGACGTGCCCTCAATTGTAGCAGTTTTCGCTTCAAATGATATTGGCGGCCGGGTCGATCCTATCGCGCATGTTGCACGAAGCTCCTTGAACGAATACCGTGTCATGTACCTCTGGCCGTCACGGCTGCTCGTTATAGTATGCAAAAGTCTACCTACGCTGTGGCAGGTTACGCCGCTCGTATGACCTGCACGTGCATAGCTATATGTGTGTAAGCATGCGCCATGTACTCCCGTAAACGCATGCAGAAGGTGATCAGTCAGCAGACCACCCATATGCGCGTAGCACGCGGAACTTGCCTCCAGACCAGCGTTGCGTGCCACGGCCAGGCAGCCAAATACGATGGTCGGCCGCCCGGCATACGGATTTTACCGAGGTATACGCACATCAGTTGCGTATTCATACCACGATAGTACCGTTACACGCCGCCGGTCTGGTCGGTCTGGCCGCCAAACGCGGTGCGCTTTTAGCTATCTTGTCTATATGGGTAGGCTCCGCTAAGGGGACCCTCGGCGTATCTGCATATTTGCCCAACTGCCGGCCTGGTATGAGATGCCATCATGCTACACACAGCAGGATTACGTTTAACATTGTACCACCGTCGGTTAGCATACTAGCGCGGCGCAGCTCGCTTCACTCGCCGATGATCGTTAAATAGCAGCCCAGTAAACGCTCCTAGTCCAGATTCCTTACAACTCAACCCGCCTACGCCTGCCACCGCCTCCTCACACCATCCACCGCCTTTAGCCAACTATCCGATAACGTTTCAAGCAACGATCAACGTCAAGCCAACATGTTTTTCTCCCGATCTCTCCTGGCCCTCTCGGCCATGCTGCTATTTGCTGCCACCACTAGCGCCATGATCGACAACACACGTCAGCTCCAGGTATCCGGCCCACTGCAGGAAAAGGTCCGCGACGCGTATGTAGTCAAGCTACGCGATGGCACCAAATCCCGCAGCTTCCTGGCCGAGACCCGCTCGCTGATTGGCGGTGCCCAAAAAGTGCAGCATACCTACGATCAAGGTGCTTTCCAGGGCTTTTCCGGCAAGCTGACGGCCGCGGAAATTGAGCGCCTGCGCCAGGATGGCCGTGTCGAATCGGTGGAGCCGCAGGTCATCATGAGCATCGCCGGCGAACAGCTTTCGCCGCCCAGCTGGGGTCTGACGCGCGTTTCTCAGCGCAGCCTCGATCTCACCAAGCCGTACACCTACCCGGACACTGCCGGTGAAGGTATCGACATTTGGGTGATCGACACTGGCATCCAGGCCAATCACACCGACTTTGGAGGTCGTGCCACCTTTGCCAAGAGTTTTGTTGCCGACGAGGCTGATACTGATCTGCACGGTCACGGCACGCATGTTGCTGGCACTACGGCATCCAGCACCTACGGCATTGCCAAGAAGGCCAAGGTCTTTGGCATCAAGGTATTGAACGCGCAAGGCTCCGGTACTGATGCCGACGTCATCGCCGGTATTCAGTACGTGGCCAAGAATGGCCGCCCCGGCAAGACAGTCGTAAACATGTCACTGGGCGGCAAAAAGAGTCCCGGGCTGGACGCTGCTGTTGCAGCCGCTGTGGACGCTGGCATTGCATTTATCGTCGCTGCTGGCAACGAAAGTGCCGATGCGTGCAAGGGCTCTCCCTCGGGCGCCAACAAGGCATTTGCCGTAGCAGCCAGCGACCGCGCCGATGCCCAAGCCTACTTCTCCAACTACGGCAAGTGCGTCAAGCTTTATGCTCCAGGTGTGTCCATCACTTCGCTGTGGACTGGCGGTAACGGTGCAACCAAGTCGATCTCCGGCACCTCGATGGCATCACCGCACGTTGCCGGCGTTGCCGCCCTGTACCTGGCCTCGGGTCAGTTCAGCTCGGTTGACCAGCTCTATCAGGCGCTAGTCAGCAACTCTACGCCCGATGCGATCAAGAAGACGTCGCTTAACACGCCCAACAAGCTGCTCTACAATCAGCCGTCCGGTTCTGGCGCGAACCCGTCGCCATCGCCATCCCCGTCGCCATCCCCGTCTCCGTCTCCGTCTCCATCTCCGTCTCCGTCGCCATTTCCCGAATGGCCGTTCCCCGACTGGCCCATCCCCGACTGGCCGCTTGCGGCTGATAAGGCCAGCAAGGCTGAGCCCAAGCCGTCTGCTGCGTAATAGCTGGAATAGTTGCAGCCTCGACCGTATGTAGCCTAGGTGTGTACATGGCTAGGCGCATACACTCGTTTTTGAGGACCCTGTGTGCGTCATGTGTTTTGCAAAGAAATGAACGATATTTACGACGACTGAACAGTATGTCGGGTGCTGTGGCATTATGGGTGGCCTACTGCTTCACGTGCAGATGGTATAGGCAAGGTCCCAGTAAAAGAGTACGGGTACTTGCTTACGGCCTTGGTGCTTAGTCCTGCGCTGCCATAGGCCATGGGGCTTATGCGCTGGAAAATTACTCTAGACTACTTGTATCCTACTTTACATGGGTAATAGGCGGTCTTGTCAATGTTTGGCTTCTTGATACGTGTCTTGTGCGTGCCAGCTATCCATGTATGTGAAGCAGGCAAGAGTAAACGCTACCTTGCAACCGTTTCGTGCTTGGCTAAAAACCTGGCGCAGATGCAGTCGCACAAGACAGTGGCACAAATGGTAGTTTGACTGCTGCTGATGCGAGCGATGCTTTGGGTGGCATGGTCGTCGTCTTGATCAGTACACGCCTTTGCCCGGTATGTGGGTACTGGAGAGACTAGTAGGCAAGTGTAGGCACCGGCTACTACGAACATGACACTGCGTGCTACGTCCCCACAGTGCTGTGCCACACTTTGGTAGCGCCTCAGCAGTGCATGTGACGACCAAGCGAAGGAAGGGTATAGCGTAAGTCGCAGCAATAGATGTATAACAGGTAAGACGATGGCACGGTGCGGCGCGTGCTGGTGGAACCATCAGTGCAACAAACACATCCCCAGCCGGTGATTGCCGAAAACAAAGACATCGCACCATTTGTTGGTTTGCACATTCAGCTCACGCTATCAGCAAAACAGCTTACTCTTGCACAAACCTATTCTTCTGCAATCTAACGTTAGAGATGCAAATGAAATGCCAGAATAGCTGACCAGCTGCCAGCAGATTGCGCTGAGGCGCGGAGCTCTCGTACAACCAGCTGACCAAGCGCCCCAGCAGTGCGCGGGTGAGTTGCCCGGTACTTGATATGCAGAGCGCATGTACTGGCGTACAAGCGCAGCTGGGTCACTCATGCCGCTAGGCGCTCCAGATAACAGATTAAATGGCAGCGTATCCGACATTGGCACCGTTCACCAACACCAAACGCTAATAACGACCACCGTCTACGCTGCTTCCTTTACGGCTCTTTACTTTGCAGTACCCTTCCACCATCAGACTACATCAGGTACCATGCTGTTTTCCCGGTCGATGCTGGCCATCTCGGCCGTACTCTTGTATGCAGCATCTGCCAGTGCCTTATTCAGCGATACTGCTCAGGCGGGCGATTCGCTTCAAGAGAGCGTACAGGATGCGTTCATTGTCAAGCTGCGCACTGGCACGCAATCAAACGTGTTCCTGTCCGCCATCCGATCACTGCTTGGCCGAGTCTTGGATGTGCAGCACACTTATGATCACAACATTTTCCAAGGCTTTGCTGGAAAGCTGACCGCCGAGGAGGTCAAGCGCCTGCGCCAAGACAGCCGTGTGGAATCGGTGGAACCGCAAGTAATCATGCATATTGCCAACGAGCAGGCCTCGCCGCCCAGCTGGGGTCTGACGCGCGTTTCTCAGCGCAGCCTCGATCTCACCAAGCCGTACGTCTACCCGGACACTGCCGGTGAGGGCATCGACATTTGGGTGATCGACACTGGCATCCAGGCCAACCACACCGACTTTGGAGGTCGTGCCACCTTTGCCAAAAGTTTTGTTACCAGCGAGGCCGATGCTGACCTGCACGGCCACGGCACGCATGTCGCTGGCACGATTGCGTCCAAAACTTACGGTGTTGCCAAAAAGGCCAGGGTCTTTGGCATCAAGGTGATGGACGCTAGGGGCTCGGGCTCCGATGCAAATGTCATTGCTGGTATTCAGTATGCGGTTAAAAATGGCCGTCCAGGCAAAACAGTCATTAATATGTCGCTGGGAGGTAGAAAAAGTTCAGCAGTTGACTCGGCCGTTGCTGCTGCCGCCAACGCTGGCATCGCTGTTATCGTAGCTGCGGGCAACGAAAAGAAGGATGCTTGCAACGGCTCACCATCAGGCAGCGATAAGGTGTTGACGGTAGCGGCCAGCGATCGTACCGATGCCCAGGCCAGCTTCTCCAACTATGGCAAGTGTGTCGACCTATACGCGCCGGGCGTATCCATCACCTCGCTGTGGAAGGGCGGCAATGGCGCGACAAAGTCTATCTCTGGCACGTCTATGGCGTCACCACACGTTGCTGGTATCGCGGCACTTTACCTAGCCTCTGGCCTGGTCAATTCAGTGAACGAGCTGTACAATGCACTGGTTAGGAATGCCACGCCCAGCGCAATCAAGAAACCGTCAGCAAACACAATCAACAGACTAGCCTACAGCAGCCCGTCCAACGGTGTGCAGCCAGGCCCGTTCCCGAACCCGCCGCCAGAGCCTGCCCCGTCCCCGTCTCCATTTCCTTTCACCCTCCCCTTCAACCTCAGCAAGCTGCCGTTCCCAATCAAGCCGCCAAACCTAGGCTCCGGGTCCATCTTGCCTTTGCCATTCTCCCGCAACAGTAATGGTAATGCTTAATCCAGCGTCGTCTTGGCGTAGCGGTCATGGCAGCAGGACTTGGTAATATGCAACGGCGAATCGCTGAGTCGTGCAAAAGCAACGTTACGCTATTCACGTCATGTAATAATACCAAAGATAGCTCTACAGCAGCCATATAGTTGAATCTGGGAGTGGTATGGCCCTGAGTTTTCTACGCTATGGGACACGTAAGCGTCGGTGAGCAGCGCATATGTCCAAGCACGCAAAGTGTTGGCGATGACAATAGTGTAGTCTGGCGGACTCTGGTGTCGGGCTGTGCTGTACTTTTGTGGCTACCTGTCCACAGGTCACTCTGAACATGTTATATGCATGCCACTAGATTTAGGATACACTCACGCTTACGGCGTAGTTTGGCAAGGCTCAGCTACGTGCTGCTCAGCCGCAAATACTATACCCAACCACCCACCGCAGCATCCAGTCTGCATTCCCTGCACAGCACGCTCTTTTGCATCAGCATTTTCAGCGCTCAGCATTCACCTAGCATCGCAACCCATCGAAAGCACAGCACCCCTGGCACCAGTATACCTACCAACAGCACCATGGTCTCCATCTCTGCCGTCACTCGCTTTGCACCGCTCGCCGCGCTGGTGCTCATCGCCACAGTTGGCAAGGCGAACGCCTCCCCGGTGGCTTAGGCCGACCAAAAGGCCTCGTTAGCGAGGCTAGGCTTTAAATGTGGCAAAATACCAGGTGAACCTAACACTGCATGCTATGTCCCGCCTCGCTACAAGGGCACTCCTGGCTACTGCAAGCCGATATAAAGCTATCAGCGACACGGTTGCTGGCTGCATTCACCCTACGCTACAGTATATGTATGTTTCTTGAAATACTGTACTATTAGCGTACTATTGACTGCTCTACAAGATAGATACGGCAAATAAATGCTAAATCAGCTACTTACTTTAATTGCTTCGTGCACCAGACCAGAATCAAAGACAGATTGATTCAGGCTGACAGGCCAGGGCAAACATACGATATAGCAGTATTGCTCCAGCATCATCAAGCGCAGCGGCAAACAGCCACTTTTCTACCATTTGCACTACGCTGAGGGCTGGAGCGGTGTACGTTAAAGACCGCCAACAACGTATATTTAGATCTGTCACAACATTGGCTGTCACTAATGGGTAGCAGATGATTGCTCCTTACGTCTCTTAAACTCAGCCAGATAGTCGGTAAGGCTGGAGCGTGACTCTACTGCTTGCACGAGCGCACTGATGTTGGGGTATTTGTCCACTAAGAACCCTGGGCTGTCTTGAGTGGTGGTATATATAAACAGGTCGGTGTATGTGAGCACCTCTCCAAGTAGGTACGGCCCACTTGTGTCTTGGCCAAGGTAAGAATCCAAGGCACTGGCGTAGCGTGGCTGCAACTCGTTGATAAACTTTTCCTGGACCGCAGGATCCTTATTAAGGTAGAGATCTCTGACCAGCTCGTTGAACCAGTCGATGGTCAAGTCTGCCACAGCGTCCACCAGAAATGCATCTTCGATGCTTTTGCCGTCAAAGTGGCCTACCGTATGAGTGCATAAGCCGTTGATCTCCACGCAGCGCCACACTCAACACTTACCAAGACGGCGTGCCAAGTACCGCATGATGGGCAAGAATTGAGAGTAAAGCTTGCCATCAATCTTTAGCGTAGGCAGCGCGCCGTACGGCGTCCGATCCGGCGTAGTAAACTCGGATTTGACTTGAGCCCATTCTGGATGAGTAATGATACGCTGCTTATAGGGCACGCCCGCATCGGCCAGCATCATACAAATGGCTCCGTAGCGTCCATGTGCCGGGTAGCTGCTCATGTAGATGAGGACATCCTTTGGAACCGTCATGGCAATAAAAACCGGATTCTTGAGCGTGGAAAGTACAGAAAGCTATTGGAGACGGATGTGGGCGAGGGCAATATAGCACAAACGCTGGACACATTTATAGTGCTTATTCGTGTGGATTGCGTCCCGCTGAGTAGACGCTAGGTTGCATTCAACCGAATTTCGTCATGGCAATGAGTCAACCTGCACAGTTAGAAAATTACGCAAGCATGCAGCCAATCAAGAAATTAACGCAGTTCAGGTATCTGTCCACTGCATTGTACAACGTGGCACTTTAATATAATGCATGCGCTGTGCGGCTGAGAAAGCACACGACCGTAAAAACGGGATTTTAACAAATGCTTAGTACGGAGGGCGACGGCGCGCAGCCTCGCCGGGCATCATTCCGTGCGGAGTACCGCCCGCTGGCGGCGGATAAACCATCACTTGGCCATGCGGTGACAGTCCGGCCGGCGGTGGTTGCATGGGTATCTGATGGCGGTAAGCACCGGGAGGAGGTGCTGCGTGCATCATTGGCATGGGCGTGGTAGATGCGCCAGGATGGCCGGTGTACATGTAATGCGGCCCAGGGGCGGGTGAAGCGGTAGTGTCGCGGCCAATTGGTATGCTGTGCATGAACGGGTCAGATGCTCGATGCTGCTGCGGCTGCTGCGGCTGCGGTGGATAGTGGTGCATGTTTGCTGCTGGCGATATGGCTTCGTAGGGCGTGCCAACACGCGGGCCCGGCGACATGGATGCAGTCGAGGCAGCAACGGGAGAGCCGACCATGTAAGCAGCAGCCGAGTAGGCCGGCATTGAATGGCGGTGTTGCAGTGGCGCTGAAGTGCCAGGCCCACCAGGCCGCACACCAGAAGAAGGAGGCCCTGTAGCCATCACCGTCTGCAACGGCTGGGGTGGTCCGACGGGCGTAGCATACGCGCCGCCGTGCGTTGCTGCTGACACTGGTGGCTGAGATGTCCGCTGCATGTGTGTGTGTACTGGGTGCCCGTAGACATGCTGCGGCGGTGGTGGCGGTGGCTGCTGCTGCTGTCGGGGCATGGTACTCACAGACATTTGAGGTGTGTGGCGCGCCTGGTAAGAAAGCGACCGCGTGCGATGTTCCAGCGGAATGCTGCCGGGACTAGCTGGCGCAGGCGTGGAGGCAGCAGCCTCATTATCAGCTGCCGTGCCGCCACCAAACCAGTCGTTGTCGGCGACGCTCTTCTCCACGCTGTCCGCATCGCCGCTTGGCGCATCATTCAAAAGCGCATTGATGGCAGTTACACCAGTGCGACGCGGCTGCGGTGGCGACTGAGGCACCGAGGGTGATGGAGACATGGAGCTGGACATGCCAGGCGCAAGCGAAGCGCTACTCGGCGCCGGAAAGAAGCCAGCACGCGGGCCAGGGAGCGACGAAAGTCCGGAATAGCCTATGTGGGCGGTTGGCTGAGGTCGTGGCAAAGCAGCTCCTGACGCAGCCATCACTGATGCCGGATCTGGCGAGTGCTGGGCTGGCGCGTTATACATTGAACCGCCATAGTAGGCCGGATGCGTTGCCGTTGGCTGGTAGATTTTCTGTCGTGCTTGAACCGACTCTGGTGCCGGCGAGTTTCGCGTCACTGCCTGTGCCGGCATGTGGTGGACAAACGTCTGTTTCTGCGGTGGCTGATGCGCTAACAGCGGGGTTGTCTGCTGCACCGAGGACTGTGACGTAGCCTGCACCTGATAGGACTGCACCATTTGCTGCGTTTGCGCCGATTGCAGCTGAGATGACGCTGGTGCTGATACGGACGGCTGTTGCATTGGCACCGACTGTGGCAGCGGCGAGCGAGTCTGTGGCACATAGGTGCCCGTCGCACCGGTGACGGAGGTGGCGGATGCTGCATCGGAAAGCCGCCGCTCGGCCTCCAAAGCAATCGGCTCCAGGTTCAGTCGCTCCACGTGACTCTGGTAATAGTTGCGCGCCTGTATAAGCGTCTTGCTCGCCAGTGCCTGCGAAATAGCTGCAAAGTCACGGCCGTAGAGCCCCAGCAGCCGTATAAACTCGCTTTTTTCCGCGACCGACCAGTAGGAAGAGTAGGCTTGCTTGCGGCTCGCCGCAGTGCCGTCAGCCTGACGCCCGCGACGCTTCTTACGCATACCACTAGCCATCGACCCATGCCCAGTCTCCGATGGCGATCGCGGTTCAGATGAAGCAAGCTGCACGAGAGTTTGAGCGCCTGCTGCCGCTGCTGCCGCTGCCTCGCTGACCTGCGATAGAAGCATGAGTGGGTCACTGGTAGACACATCATACATGCCCCGTGATATCGCATATGCCTCGGCCGATGTGCTCGGCACAGTGGTGATGGTGTACTCGTTGTCACCCTCGCTGTCGGTCGTAAGACGCTGCCGTTTGCCTTGCTTGCGCCGTGCAGCAGCCGTATCGCCTGCAATAGCCGCAGCATGCAATTGTGGGTCAATTGAGTCGTCAACAAGAGCAGAAGTGTATGGCAGCTTGCCGCCGTCAGCTGTCAGGCTGGGTGCCGCTGTGTAATCGGCAGACTCCTCGCCGGCCGTCTCCTCTCCAGCTTCCAAAGCTACGGAAAGAGCCTCATCCTCGTCGTAGCCGCCTGTTGCCACCGATGCAGTCTCGTCGTACTCGCTGGCGTCGTCATAGCCAGCACTACCATCAACGATTTCGCGTTCATAATAGCCTGACATCATTTCCGGCAGCATATCTGGCGATATTTCAGCCAACACCTCAGATGCAGCAGACGAAATTGCACGGTGCCGCAGGCTACTAGCCGCAATGGACCGGCTGCCACGGCTGGCGTGCCCGCGCTGACCGCGCTGACCACGATTGGCGGCGGCCAGCTTGGCTACGACGGCAAGTGGTGTGGCCACTTCGGCTGGATCCTCGCCGCTGATATCGCCCTCGGTGCTAGGTGCAACGGCTTCCACACCCAGATTAGCATCGTCATGAAGCGACAGCGCGCTGACAGCCGATTCGTCCGCAAACCCTTCAATCGCGCTTTCCATGTGCAGCGTCTCGTCGGCCTCTTCACCCAGCAGATCCTCGTTGCCAGTGCCGCCCACCAGTTGCTCGACCGCGGCAAGGCGATAGACACCAAAATCGTCCTCACTGTCGGTGCCTGGCACCTTGCCAGCACGCTTCAGCAATGCGTAGCCCTCGGACGCAGCTACGCCATGCTTGCGACGATAATTGTGATAGTAGTTTCGGCACTGCCCCTCTGTCTTGGTGCCAACCACGCGCGCCACCGCTTCAAAGTCGCGTCCATGTCGTTGATAGGCGCGTAGTGCGTTGATGCGATCATCTTCGGTCCAACGAGCCGTAAGACGCGTCTCACTAAGGCGGCGTCGTGGACGGCTCCCATCAAGCTCATCGTCGATTGCTTCGTCGCCTTCAACACCAAGCTCATCTGCATCCCTATGCAGTGCCAAAAGTTCTGCGTCAACGTCGGCATCAGCATCAGCATCGGCGTTGGCGTCAACATCGGCATCAGCATCGGCATCGGCGTGGACATCAGCATCAGCATCGGCGCGGACACCAGCGCCTAGCGAGTCATCGGCGTGCACGTCAATATCACCCGTCGTTCCACTGCTGTCGACAGACATTGAGGGCACTGCAATTGGCTCCGGTGTGGCAGTAGCGCTCATGTCCTCGTCTTGATCCGCCCCGACAATGCTGGCATGATCGCCAGTAAGAGCTTCCGCAGCGTCCATTGGAGTGCGTGTGATTGCAGCCACAGCCACAACAGCAGCAGTGCGACGCTGGACGCGTGCTCGGCTCGAGCGTGTATGGCGTCTATCTCCAGCCGCAACGGCAAGGGCAAGTGCTTCGTCACCAGCCGTGGCATCATCAGCGGCTGCGTCGTCCTCGACACCTGCTGCCACATCGGCCGTACCCTCGCGGACGCGTCGGCGTGTCTCGCGCCTTTCCTGCGTCTGTGGCTCCGCCGACGGTTGCTCCTTGCGTCGGCCACGTTTTTTCTTGGCTGCTTTGATGTCACCCAACAGTGCATCGCCACGGCTCTTGCTCTTGCGTTTGGACGTAGTGGTGCCAGTCTCTCCTGCAGCTGCGTCCTTGCGTGCCTTGCCGCCCTTGCGCCGCTTGGCCGCATCTTTTTTGGCCAACAATGCTTTAAAGTTGACACGCTTCTTGTTGCGGTAGTAGTAGAGCACGCACTGCTCGCATGTCTTCTCTGGCAGTCCCAGCGAAATCTTGCCAAACTGCTTGGGATAGAGAAGATAGCGCTGGCGAAAGATGTCCTCCTCCTCGGGCGTCCACCGGTCAATCTCCTGAGGGCGATCATCACCAGGCGGCGGCACGCAGTGATAATAAAGCGGCGGGTTAAGCACATGCCCATTGCGATTACGGTATGCAAACTCATGCTCTGCTGGGTCCAACAGCATGTCGGAAATGGTAGCAGCAGTGCGTTGCGCCCGCAGATCCGGGTCCCGCTCGTCGGCCGTCTGAAGCAGCTGCAGAATTTCCTGAAATTCCGCTTCGCTACGCGCTGCGTCTGCATTATGAAAAGTGCGCCGCGAACTTCGACCGGCATATAGCGACTCGTCCAATCCGCCGGCATGGCCGTCCAAGCCATGGCCTCCAATACCGACCGAGTCTTCGCGTGCATGAGCCCTGTCGAGTTTCTCCACGCGAACCTGCCAGCGTTTCCACAGCAAATGATACTCCCGCTTTAGCGCCAGCTCCTTGGCTGCCACTGCAGCTTTACGTGTGGCCATGACCTGCACCATCGCAGCGCGCTGCTGCGTGTGGGACCGTTCGTTACGTCGAATGCAGGGCAGCATACCAAGATCACCACGCACAGACGGGCGTGGCGCCAGCCGCGTCCAATAAACGTCGTTCTCGGCCGCGGCAGCAGAGCGCTGATTCTCGCTGTAAATACGCTTGATTACGCGCTCCACGTCCATCCACAGGCCGGCCGTGGTTACCCGATGCTCGTTGTGACATTCTTCCTCGGCAGTTCCGGGCTGAGCCGTTGCAGCAGACTGCTTGAGCGTAGCGGTCTTTTGTACTCGCGAGAATTCCAGTTCCCGCACACGCTGACTACTCTTGTCCACCTCTTCCGCGGCATTGTGCAATTCTGTCTGCACTACGTCCAGCTGCGCCTGGCAGTCAGCAATCTCGGTATCTAGCTGGTCCATGCGCGCAAAAATGGCATCTCGCGACATGCTGTAAGACATCTGGCTATCCTCTTTCTGTTGACCCGAAACAGCGTCCTCGCCTTGCACAGACGCTTTGCCTGCCTCTTCGACAGCGCTCGTCCAAGCGTTCGGATTGATGTCACGCGGCGGCGATCGAGCCACACCTGTAGAAGACGGCGGCAATTCCCACAAGGATGGCTGAGCTTCGGTGGTGATTGCTGCCACCTCAACAGTACATGCAGACGAGAAGCTTTGCTCGGCAGATACACTATACTGTGCGCATACGGC
>KZ992854.1:0-14121 GCA_003614735.1 Thamnocephalis sphaerospora | reverse complement strand
AAGCATTGGCCAGAATAGGCGTGCTGCCCAAGCTACCATAGTAATTTATTCGCTTATGCAGCCACGCCATCAAGCATTACCTGTATAAATAAAATGGCCTTCTGGCTTTGTATTTTCCAGTAGACGCTGCGTTGAGCTGTTATGCGTTTGCGTGTTTCCGCTCTACGGTTTACACGCATGAATAACCGTGGCTTAGAGACGGCCGACTTGCATCGTCTTTGCGCTGGCATGAGCCTATGTAAGTGGTGTTGCCGCCGGCGGGCATTGAATCGATCACTCTCCGCCGCCGTACCCATATACGATTTTACGGTTTTATGTCAGGGATTGGCATGCAAGGGTAATCGCCGGATTGACCAGGACAGAGGTGCTCAGCATGAGCAGGTAGCCGTGCTGTTTCAGCGGTCTGCCCGGCCCGGTTTCGTCCAATCAACGTGCCCAGGTCAATCGTTTATGTAAATGGTAGTCAAAGCCGGCTCTGATGGCCGCAAGTTGTGCTTTCTTGATGCTGGTGCTTGACGCTGTCGTCGCTGGCAGCCGTTAGAGCACCACCGCCCATTTCCTTCCAGCATATAATGTACGCATGACTACACAAGCAGAATAAAAGTCTATTTGCTTGTTGTAGTCTTTGCCTTACACCCTGCTCTCGCGCTTCGTTGCTTGCGCATTTATCGCCTACCCGAGCTGCCCGCAGCGTGTTGCTTCACATCTGTAAAGCAACTTTATCCGCATTCCCATCAAGGCTTCTCACGCCCATAATCGCCCGTTCCAGTCACCCTCATCACAGGCTTGCAACATCACCATATATACATTCGTTGCATACGCTGTCGGAACGCTGATTAGATGGCAAACAAACTCTATGAAAACAAATCAGGCAACCTTGACGGCATACCAGCAACGCATTTAGCTAATTTCGTCCGGTTTTTGCTTAGCCGCCCTGGGAAAGGCAAAGGATCTGTTGATGTCCAATGAATTCTTGTCATTTTGGTATTCCGCGTCGACGGTGCCCAATGCACGGAACTTGATGCCATCAAGCCTAGCATCCATGGATGCGCCACCGATAAACGTCGGAATCAGCTCATCCGCGGACTCGATGTCCTTTTCCTTGCCCCCGGAAAAGGCAAGCGCTGTGTTCCTGCTGCTGCCACCTGCCACTAAACGGCCGTTCTCAATGCCAACACTGCCATTCAGGGTGGACTTGGTGGAGGCCCAGGCATCGGTGCCGTCATCCGACTTTACAGTACCATCCGTGTTGGCGAATCCATTGAGCCTCATGGAGCCGCCAGAAGCTTGGACGGCTGCTCCGGATTGTAGCTTGCCCCGAACGATTTTCTCGCTGCCGTTGAGATCAGTGAAGACCTTGGCCTGAAGGTTGACCTCAGTTTCTAGACCACTTGATCCTATCTTTCCCTCAGCAGAGCCATCCAGAGTACTATCGAGCACATTACGCTTTTCGTCATTCTGGAATACACCATTGGCGCTACCGCTGCCCGTGAATTTGACCGAACCAGGCTTGACCACGACATTGCCGTTGGCTTGGACAGCGCCGCCAAGTTCAAAATCTCGCTGGCGTCCTGTGTGCTGCTCCTGCTCATCGCTGCCGTCATTCTTCCTAGTGTTGCCGGGAATCGTGAAGCGACCGTCAAGATTACCGTCACCGTCAACACCCATGCCGTCGTCGATATGGCCAATGCGTGCCGAGGCGCCCGCCTTTGTCATGAGACTAGCAATACCGGGCATAATAAAGCGGCTATCACCCTTGACGGTTTTGCTAAGCTTGCCATCGTTGAGCGCCAGCTGACCGTTCACATTGCCCTTCCAACCAGCGTTGAAAGGCCCTTTGGCTTCCATGTCGGCGTTCCAGTTGATCTCGTTGGCACTTGGAGGAATTTGGACGCCAAACTGGCCGCTGAAACCAGCGTCGTGCTGGTTGGCGATGGCCCATTTGGCACTTGCGCCATGACCCTTGATTTTGTCGTTGTAGCTATCGCCTTCCATGTCAACATGCCAATTCGTCAACGGCACGTCCAGCCTGACTGGAACAGCACTGACCGGCGTGGTGTCGGTGGTGATGGCGGCAATAGCCAGCAGCGTAAAGGCCATCTGGGCGCCAGTGTACTTCATGATGACGGCAAGCGGTTCAAGTGATGGTGTATGTTTGGTGAATGTCTGCGTAAAGTGCGCTATGCCTGTTGCCTATTGCTAATCAGTCGTAACTGGTGAAAAATGCCTGTAGCGTGTCGTTAATGGAAAGGAGTAGTGAACGACGTCGGCACCACTGCCCATTTACGTGAGCATTCTTTTATCTTGCTAATCTTGTATTTACAGAGGCGCACCTATGACTGGCAAAGTATCCCGATTCAGATACCTGCACGATGACACCATGCCAAACGTGCTGAAAGCCCATTTTATCAAACAAACTGTCATGTGCACTGTAGGATGGGACTGCTGGTGTTTTGCATGCTGGTGCAAATGTGTAACATACAGTACGTTGTGGGTATACACTCTTCTCTTACAATACCTTCACGTGAACACTGCCTGATGAAATCAAATATCCATCACCATCTGTCAGCGCGTGAAGCAATGATAAAAAGTAACACAAACACGTGGCGCACTCGGGTAACATCCTGGACAACCATGAACGCTGCGTCGTTTAAGATGCGGAAAGCGCTCAGGACGTTTACTTCCAAATAGAGCGAATGGCAAAGCGTGCTGGCGATAGTGTTCAAGGCAATCCAGGGTATAACGCATGGGTGCATCTGGAAAGCCCGCTGCAAAACGGTGTATTGCAAGGTTGAAGCATGGGCTGCGCTGCGCGGCCAGCACCGAGCGAAAACATAGTCAGCCCGCGCAATATGCCACTACCATGCCTGTCAAGAGACGGGTGCAGCAAGCCGGTCACTATCAGCATCCGCATGGGGGTGTTTCAGCAAAAAGCCATGCAAGCCGACCGATCCCGAGCCACGATTAACTACACGTGGCGTTCGTAGAAGCAAAGATGTCGTGAACCCGTAAAACCGCCAGTGTAAATCCAGAGAGCATGTTGCAGCTATAAATAGCCATTTATATGCTGATGCACTGTAGAAATCACTGCATGTGCCGATAACAATAGCAGCAGGAGTGGTGTGACATGGTTTACCATGATCATGCGCAAAACTGGGCACATGGCAAGCATAAAGTGTACATTGGGGGGCGTAATTGCCGCGCGACGATGACCGCGGCCACAAATGTCACGAATCACAGTAGCCAGTCACCCTTTCGTTTGCTTTGAGGAAGGACTGCTACACATATGCTGGCTAGCGTCACACCAACAACTTTGAATCTACCAGCGGACACAGTATGCTACATCGTTTCACACCGGCCCTATACACTAATGTGCGCCAGCCGCATCACAAGCACTGCTACAGACGCTGCTTCATCCCTCGTATATTCCCACATTAGCGCAGCACCGTAACACTGCTTTCCATACTCGCCTGCCCTCGTGATTATGACCGTGTTTCATGTCTTTATCCAAACCGAGGCTTTAATAATCCCAGTAAATGCTGAGCGGTGCGTCTTTCACCTCACTTCGCCTCTCCTTCGCAAGTCATATCTGCGTCGCTCGTGACCATCATTCAGATTGACGCCATTGAATTGATTACACTTTCTATTGCGATTGTCATTTTGGCGTTTGTAACAGTAAACTGTGGCCCACCGGATAGACACGGACTAATCTGTGCGCTTAACTAGACGGCTAGTGAGTGCAAACCCGCGTGGCGATATGGAAACATAGCAGACAGGTGTCATGTCATTTTCTGAAAGCACCTCAATATCAAAACGGCGAATCAACGATGCCACAACTACTCGTAGTTCCATCCAAGCCAACCTATCGTGTGTAAATGGTTAGTCTAACTGCATTGGGATGATTGCGCCACACGACATGCACCGCTTACTCTCGACCGACGCAGGCGCGCACTCCCATAGAAAACGGAAAAAAAGCACGTCTCATTTCCTCTCGACGTACACTATCTTGGGTCAGCCAGCGCTCTGGTTTAAACATGATCGGATCCTCCCAAATATCTTTGCTACGGTTGACCGAATACTGGCTAGCTGTTACCATCGTCTACGCGCAATTACGCTTCGTTAGTCGAACAAGGATAATCAGCGTCCGTGCACTCGCTGTCAGCAACTTACTCCATCCGGCAGATATTTGCCGCAAAGCTCAACGCCCCCTTTGGGAACCACGCGATGTGCGCCTCCACTGCCAACCGGGTACACTCGCAGCGACTCATCGATGACCGCATTAAGATAGGGCAGATCGCGCACCATAGCATGTCTGATTTCCGTGTCGTTATCCGGAACGGCCTCTTGCAGCTCTTGCAGCAGACGCGCGCGTACGTCTGGCGTGCGGCTCAGCAAATAGATAGTCCTGCACACAAGTGCGCACTAGTTAGCGGCGGTCTATGGTCGGTTATACCTTTGCGTGTAGCGTACCATGTAAGGCACTTTGCCGTAGTACCGCTGCCAGCTGAGCTGAAAGGCGCAATGAGGTTAGACCGATAAAACACAAGATTGCGTGACATCCGCGTCACTTACAGCTGCATAAGCATATCTCCAGCAATCTCCGCATCCGTCATGCGCTCTACCTTTTCCTCCTCCATAGCGGTTAGATATCTTTGAAGCGAGTCTGCACGTGGATTCTCGGTGGAACGCCGGATACGAATAGCCTCGTAGGTAAACTGTTGCGACAGTTGTGCACTTTAGCAGCTAGGTCAGTTGTTGCAAACAAGACTTGCTGGCCATACCTCGACTGCCTTGCGATGACATTCGTGCAGCTTGGGCATAATCCACTTGCTTGCCAGCGGACCAAGGGCATACATCTAGCCGTATGACAATCATGGTTACATACAAAAGTCAATCAGCTATACACAGATGCACGGCACCTACACGCATATGCAGTAAACGCATACTATTCATCCACAAAGCCATGTTGTCACCTCTCTTGTCATCCTCCAACAGGCCAAAGTTGCGGCCGAATACAATGTCGCCGATAATGTCCTGTGGTGTACCGACACGCGCACACGTCGTTGATGTTGAGCATATTGATAACGTGGTATTGACGGTAAATACAGGCACGCCTTGACATCCGTCAATTGGGTACTCGCGAATGTTACATAGTGGAATAGCTTGTAAAGATCAATTGTATCGCCAATTTTGGCATGCTTTTCTGACTGCTGCAGCAGTGGCCGGATGCCTGCCGTCATGATCATTTCATCCATTTCGTTTAGAGCCGAGCGGGTAAACATGGGAAGGGCTAGTTTCCTGCGAGTTCTGGCGACATCCGGGTCGCTCGTCGAAAGATGGTCGGCACGCCAGTAAAGTTGAATATGGAGTACGCCGGTCCTTTGGAAAATCGGTGCGTTGAATAAATGGCATGCGCCGCATCTACGCTGCATACGTCGACAAAGTTTGGCGCTACATCACTGACGTTGGCATATGCGGATTACAGTGCTCATTTGTTACAAGCACTCACCAATGCGCACCATTGGACCGTACACCTCATGTAAACTGCGAATCCACTCTAACTGGGTTCCCTTTCTTGCGTGCCCCTTGTAAAAGATACCACTGACCGCACAATACCACGGTCCGGGTATACTACGCAACGGCGATATGAGCGTATTGCTGACAACGCGGTAGAGTGTATAGGTAAAGAGCAGCACCAGTGCCACCTCCAAACCAAGCAGCAGCTCGGATATCATGTTACGCAAGTTTATGGAGATGGAGGCTGATGGGCGGCAATGCAAAGAACAGCGCCGTACGTGAACTCGCGGTGGCTATAATGGTAACGAGGGCAGCTGGGCATTTGCGTAGTTGACAAAAGGTAAACGATGTTGCCTGATACTCTCCGCGCCATATGTGCAGCCGGATATCAACGAAAATAGCTTACGTGGCATGTTGTAAACGCGCTTGTGACACTGCAGCTGCCGATATGCTCACATATGCATACCGCTAACCAATTGTGCAAGCGCGCCTATGCCGTCTCGTGCATACTGCGCACTTGTTGCGCTCTGCTTGGTGCAGCCTTTCAACCTTCGCGTTTCTCCGCGTAGCTTTAACGAGTTCTTTTGACGCGTCATTACCTATCAAGCGTAACGAGTGCATGCTAATGACGACCGTATGTTGTTGTCCTGGTAGTACGTTACAGTACTTTTATGTAAAGGTGACAAAGGGTAGGAAACGCACCCGCGTTAGTGACGCGCAAGGTTGAACATGTAGGGTGCTGTCCATCTAACTTGCGCACGACGACATATTTTTGCAATGACAAAGTGGCCGGCAAGGTAGACAGCGCATAATAAGGAACAAGACAGCGGCGAATTGCCTCTCGGCACTAGTTGCGCTCAGTGCGGACAAATGTCTATAGCGGCGTCGCGTGCTACCTTGCAATCGCCCACCTGATTCGCATTTTACCCTTTGAATGCTGCCTCATAGTTTAACGACGGTGCTCCCTATACAAGCAGCACTCTTGGTGCAAAAGCGACTGGTGCTGTAATACCTGCTGATGCGTGCAACCATGCGGCCGCTTAGTACTGCATATGCTATACCTAGCGCATTGATACGGTGTTGCACAGCGTCGTAACCTTTTTGCATGATTCGCGCACTAGTATCTGTCACTGCCCTTGCTGCAGCGCGTTAGTACTAATGAAAGCGACACACGTGCAGGAATACAGTGACAGTTGCCCAAACATCCGTACGCCCCCACACACCCATGATCAGCAATAGGCGCATAAATACTGTCAAGAACGCTGCGTAACTCGACGCATACACGGTAGCATCATCACCCAGGCACCTCTTACATCACCTTGACGTTTCCAGAGGGATTCGTGCCCAACACCAAGCGAAACGCGATTGGCCGGGGCGCAGTAAAAGATATGCCATGGGCAAAGGTAGCAATCATACATAACGCATGCTATCGGGCCTAACGTCTGTATTCGCCTATTGCACATCGCACCACAGCCACCGATCTAGCCGGTCCAGATCAGACCCTTCTTGAGCGCCTTCTTGCATCGCATTCCAACATACCAGTACGCACTGTCCGCTAGCTATTCTCGTTGTTAACAATATTTGTGCGCACTTTTGCTACATCATGCAGTATTATACTATTTCCTTGCTATTTATCAGCTATGTCGCCCTAGCAGCACATGCAATCCCAGCACCAACGCATATGGTGCGCCAGTTGTCGATTCCAGACGTAGCGTTTATGCTAGCACTTGTACCAGAGCCTACCGTAGTATCAGCAAAAAGCGATGAGCATGGGTCAGCACCATAAGAAGCATGCAAAAATAACGGCTTTAACAGCAGGCGCTCGGCTTGTATAAGCACTGATGGCCATCTCAAAAGCAGAAATGTCGGCACTCATTGCAAATGACCTTATACGCCATGATCCTGCACTGCCTAAAATAAACCATCAAGTAAAACGCTGTACCCTCCCGAGCCTTGTTCTTCGCGCAGGAACCCCTGCATGCACTCACTACTTGTGTTTCATTAAAAAAAGCCACTTGTGCGGACGTGAATAGTGCTTGCACACCGCCTGGAAAAGCATCATGTACATTGTCACTTGACGCCACAGCCCCGCGTACCCGCAACCCACGCCATGGGTGACATTTCGGAGTCAAGAGTCGCGTCGAGAGAACTAGAATGACCCTCGGTGATCGCTAGAGTGTACCGAATGTGCTCCCAAGCAGCCGCGCCTTGGTGTCGTTGAGCGTGCAACATGCTTATGCCAACTTGAGTTTTACGCGGTGTTTAATAACTGCAAATTGTGCGTGTTGTTTGCAGCTAAACGAAAGTACGCGGAGACAAAAGAGAAAGCGAACAAACGGCAATCTAAATGCTAACATCGGTTGCGTTAACCTCTACCGCCACAGTCTCTGCCATCATCCGAGCCATAGCTGCTGCTGTATGACGATGATTGCTAGCGGACATCTCGGGCAATTCTGCTGAAAATGTTGTCGCACTGCTGTCTTCCTGCCGGAGATTGACGGTCTTCACCATTGTTTGGTGTTTACGCCCGGCCGCACGCTCACGTCGCCGGCGCTCAGCAACAGCAGCCAGTGTGTCGGTGATGGCCAGACGCTCGCGCAGCACTTCCTCTTCCAGTTGATCCAGATAGGCATCCTGGTCGATATGACCTAGACGTGCGTCCTGCAGCAGCTTGTGAGAAACGCTGTGAATATGCACATGGCTGTTGAGCGCCCAGTGGTGGCATCGTAGCACCGAGTGTAACGCTGTCTCTTCACTCTGCTGCAAAGCGTAGCGCCGTGTTCCTTCATCAGAGCTGTGCACGTAACGCCACTGTCCATCATAGCTAGCACCGCTGTGGGAGGATGTGGATGATGCCATATGCCGCTTGTAGCTGGCATTACTTTGGAAGGACTCGGACGATACCGTGTACTGCTTGTAGCTGGTGCTGCCCTGAAAAGACGTAGAGGAAGTCTTACGCTGCCAGTCGGTCAGCATTTGCGTTATCTTGGACTTGGACTCGAATACCAGATCTCCCACCAGCTCCAGTTCCGGCACTGCACTTAGCTCCAGTTGTCGCGCCGGTACTGACTCTGGCACTGACGCCAACTCTGACTCTGGCACTGGCGCTAACTCTGGCGTTGGCGCCGTCACCGAAACAAACACAGGCTCTAGTCCTCGCTCGTGCGTCGCCTGCGCCTGTGTCCCATCCTTGATTTCTAATGTTCCAACGGATTCCTGCGACGACGAGAGCTCCCGAACTGTCTCCTCCTGCAGCTGAGACGTTTGCTTTAGCTCTGACTGCTTCTCTAGCTGCGTGGATAGCGTTGATTCCAGCTGCACCACCACCGCCGCCTCCAGCTGTTCCTGCGACTCTGATAGTGGCGCTTCCACTGCGTCCTGTATCAGCAGAATCGAATCATCCGTATCAGTCTCTTGTGCTGGTTTTTGCGTTGTATCGTCATCTACTTGCA
The DNA here is from genome assembly GCA_003614735.1 of Thamnocephalis sphaerospora. Classification (NCBI taxonomy): domain Eukaryota; kingdom Fungi; phylum Zoopagomycota; class Zoopagomycetes; order Zoopagales; family Sigmoideomycetaceae; genus Thamnocephalis; species Thamnocephalis sphaerospora. Next base: position 5,152 of record KZ992854.1, on the reverse strand, counting down.
ACACCGGATTCAACACTGGTTCCGCCGTCGACTCTTGCTCCGGCGCTTGCTCCAGCTCCTGCTCTTGCTGCCCCTGTTCCGCACATGGGTCCAACTCCTGCTTATGCTCCGCTTGCAGTTCCAACTCGGTCTGAGGCTCTAACCCTGGCTCTGCGTCTGGCGTCAAGTCTGGTGCTGCGCTCGGCTCTAGCTCCAACTCTAGAGATGGCTCCAGTGTATCCCAAGACTCCTCCTCTGACGCCTGCTCCTGCATGGCCTGCAAATCCATTTGTAGCCCCGAATCAGACGCTTGCAATTCTGGTTCAGATCCAGATCCAAGCTCTAAAGCTAACTTTAGCTCGGTGTTCAATGCGCTATCCTGGCTGTATCGTCTTGTGCTTTCACACGTGCTTCTTTCTTCGCTGTCCTGCCTGCTTACGCTATCAAGGCTGCTTTGATCGACGCGGCTGCTTCCATCCCTGCTACTTTCATCGCGATCATTGCCGCCTTCATCGTCGCCATCGTCTTCTTCGTCGTCGTCATTGTCGTCGTCGTCTTCGTCATCTTCATCGTATTCCTCGACATACACACCATCACCGATATCGTTCTCGTCGGCCTCCATCTCAACCTCCACCTCCACTTCCTCGTTGTTGGAGTTGATGTGGCGCATGATCCGGCGCACCATCCGACGGCGCATTCTCTTTGCGCGGTGGACACGAATAGGCTTGGCGTTGCGTGTATAGCGCAGTGTGCCGATAGTGTTCTCCAAGCTGCCAGACGCCGGTGAAACACAGGCGATTACAGACGTGTATGCTAGCGGGCTAACAAGCGAATCTCGAAGCACCCGCGTAAGTTTTGCTGAGCGAAACTTTGCACGGAGCGGCTTTATAAGCCTGCGTCTATGCTCGTTGTCGATACGATTGGCCGAGTAAGCGTCAACATTCACCACCGACTCTTTGCCGGATGCCGGTAGCTTGATTGCATCCATTCTGCTAAGCTCGCGGATGCGGTTCTTGAGTTCAAGTAGGCTCTTGTTGATCCCGCCTCCCTCAGCGCGGGCCTTGATGGTGGCCTCCTTGATGCCAGCACCACAATCACTGCCGGCCAAGTCAACCAGATTGAATCGAGCGTAGACAGAGCGTTTGGCTTGACCGTGCGCTTCTTTGCACAGCGTCACCTGTACAATAGCATGGCTTCTGGATGCTGCCGCATTTAGACTAGTGGCGCCCACGGTGCGATCCAGATTACCCTTGCGAATCAGCTCCATCGCTTCTTCGGGCGAGTTGAGCTGCACTTTTTTCAGTCCCTTCAACTTTGTGTTGTAGTCGTCCGAGTGTAGGTCACAGAGTGCGCGTGACTGGAGCAAGTCATGGAATTTGTCCTGGTGAATTTCAAAAAAGCTGAGGTACGGCACCAGATAAACGCGTGACCGCATCTGCTCGACCAATGCAAAAAGGTCGTGCATTATTCTTTGGTGAATACCAACTACAGCTGGTGCTGGTGGTGCTCGAACACGCGTTATAGAATTCCGGCCGCCGCCACTGACGCCATGGCTGTGACTGCGTCCTTGACTGGAAAAACGCCGCATACCGGCGCTGCCAAACACGGTATGCGTTTTGCCACTTCCTGATTGTCCATGGGCAAATAGGGTGACACGTGCGCCGTCCTGCTCCATTGCCTGCATCAGTGGCTTCACCGCTGTATCGTACACATGGTCGTTGTCGCAGCTGGCGTCAAACACGTCGTCGTAGCGGAAGGTGCGCGTCTTGACACCGATACGCGTGCGCTGGTTAGACCAGTCCATGCGCACTTGCGGCTCGTGCAGGAAAAGGCGTCCATATGGCTGCGCAGCCGTCGGTCGCTGGCCCACAGTTGCAATCTCGTACTGGTTTGCCGCAATTTCTGCACAAAAAAGCAAACAAACGCAAAGCAATAAGCGGACGCTCACACAACAGCGGCATCAATGCAGTTCAGTGCGCACCTAGCTGGTTCATTGGCCGCACACGCACGAATACTTTGATGTGCTTGTTCACTTCGGCCAGCGCTTCGCTGTCGTCAGCACCGATGCCAAATGCATTCACATTCTCTCCATCGAAACTGCCACATTCCATGCGTTCCTTGAGCCGGCGTTGTTGTGCTTTGCGCCACTCTCCAATGATGTGCTGGTATATCTTGGCGTACTCGGCCACGATCTCTTCAGGATTGCGGTTCTTTTGCCGGCGTAGCTCAGCAGCGCGAGCATGCCGGTCCTCACGTTCTTGTCGCATGCGCTCAGTGTCGAGACGCGCACCCGGCCCGGGCGATGGGCATCGCGATCTACTGCGGGCGCCTGGATGCAATCCTAAAGAGGACGTACTTCTACCTCGTTCTTGATGAAGTGACATGGTGGAGGCATTCGGATGAAGCTCACCGCTATGCGAAGGCAAGCCACCATTGCCTGGCAGCAGGTCCATGGTGCGCGTGCGTCGATGAGTGGCTTCGCTGACGACATTTGTGCTCATGGCAACCACACCGTGTGAGCGCGTCCGAGATATTGATGCACCCTTTGAATGCAATGGCGTCTACACAAGCAATCAAAGCAGACGATTCAAGCGCGCACAAAAATTAGCCAATACTGCAGACCATGAGCCTACTTTTCATTACACCCACCGTAGAGCGTGGCATACTCGCTGTGGCACACACAGACGACACGTCAGCCGGCATGTACGCTGGCTTGTGAAGCTGGCCGTTCGTTTCCTCCATGGCAGCCTTGCAACCGCTGGTTTGCCAAACTAAGCGGATGCAATTGTCAAGCGGTGGTTAAAAATTCACAGCAAATCAGAGTAGACGGTAGCGTAGGATAATGACTAAACCAAGTACAGGTTCAACACGCTGCAGAGCTCGGCTTAGCGGCAGGTTGGGGCGGTCTGGGGTGGTGGTGGCGGTGGTGATGGCGATGCCGGTGGGCGGCAAGGGTACGAAACGATGGCATTAAAACAGAGAGCAGCGCAACAGCGGTCAGAGCATGACGGCATGATAGGAGTTGCCAGACTGTGCTGCGGGAGCAGGAAGCAGTGCCGTGAAGCAAAAGCAGCATGCGCATGGTCCAGTCATGGCGTCAAACTCGGCCAGAGTACCTGGCGCTACGTGCAACGCCTGACAGAGATGTGCATGGTGATGCTACATTGTACAATTGCCGAAGAGTGCACAGACCGCCGACCCCGTGCCCGCCGCCAAAGACTGGCCGAATATGTTTGTGCAGCAACACACGCTTGTAGAACGCGGCGTGTGCTCATGACGTGTAGCCTGGGCATACTCTGCGGTCGACCCGTTGTTTTGAATGTACCTGTCAGCAGCGCAGGAGTAGTAAAACAAGGCTCGTTAACTGGCCTCATTTTCGGCGTGCCCATAACGCTTAGGAAGGCGTAATCGTCTGCGTACGACCTACGAGCGCGATGTGAAACAAGGAGCAAGAAGGAATAGCCGGCCACAGATCAGCGCTTGCCGTAATCCGAGAGTCACATGGGCCAATCATAGCTATGCGGTACGGTAGCGCCAGCAAAACACTCTGCAAAAGGCCTTTGGAGCTGCAATCAGAACAATGGCGCCGTGTATGTGATATTGTCCTACAGAATTTGCGAGCGCGGGTGCTTTGAAGCAAAGTCAGCGCTGCAGCAACGAGTGGCCGGCAGGCCGGAAACTGGTGGGTTTGGACAAGAAGGGGAAAGCTATGCGATAGGGCGAGGATAGGACGTAAAAGGGGCTCGCACGGCATGCGTAGAAATCACAATGTAGCCACTCGTGCAACAGGCATTGTAAGCCACAGGCATTGTGAGCCAATCTACGCAAATGGACAGCCGAGCGACAACGCCGTGTGCTAGCCATGGAGCATGGCACGTAAAGTACGATAGATGAATTGGCGTTTGGTCTGAAAAGATGTTCGATGGCGTGACACGGATGTACGAGAATAGATTGCCAGCATTGCTAGGCAGGTCGCTCGTGCTGACCAACGTCGGCGGCAGTACTAGCAAAAACTCACCCTCCGGCCGCCATGACCGGAACCGCCGTAGCGACGCGCGTATGCGCAAAGGCCCTGGAAATACTGCCAGTGAGTTTTGCAAGAGTCGCATATGCGTGCGACCGACATAGCGAAATCGCTGTAACAAGGTGATGCGCAGTGCGTCGACAGCCAAGGTAAAGCACTGCAGGTACCGCATTCGTGGTCAACAGCACAGGCTACATGCGGCAGCACGCTTGGCCAGCGTACAACCGATGTTCTGCCTATGTCGCCGGTGTACCAATGCGCCCATTTGCTACACCTTCACCTATGACAACAACCGGTAACTGACCCAGCAAGCAGAAAGCACAATGCAAAGGAGCCGGTTGGCACCGGCATTGACCACGCAGGTCGCTCCAGCGTAGACACCACCACCAAGAGCTCATCAATGGCGTGCTGTCCTCTGCTCCGAAACAAAAGCAAACACTTTAATGCTTGACGCATACCTACACCTTCTCTCTCACTAGTGCCCATAGCGTTCCTGTCGCCGGTGTTAGCCCGCCGCCGTCGTCTCTTTATCCAGTCTTACCTTACCTGTAGATCATTTACAATATCCGCCAGCTATTCACCCACGTCAGTCTAGCGTCACCATCGCCGCTGCGCCCTCTTCACGTTACCTTGGTTGATCCTGTCTGCACAACGTTGCGAAGTGCACCATAATCCGCGCCAGCTTGATCAATAAAACGCCGGGCAATATCCTTGGCTGTATCGATATTGATAGCGCTCACTACGCTTCATGTTAGCTCGTGCTTCTTTTGCTTATGTTGCCGTACTTACGGTCGGCCGAGCTAGTAGGCGACACTGGCTCCTCCTCACGGCCAAACCACTGGTTGCTACTAATGGCTGTTGCTCCCGCAAACTCGCGTGCGCGAGCCCGGGTTTCCTCCTGCACCTGCGGATCATGTTCGCCGCGGCCAAAGTACTGGTCGGAGGAGATGGACTTTTGGTTTGCAAACCGGGCACGCGCCTCAGTGCCTACGCGCGCGCGTGCATGTACGCGTAAGCTAAAGTACGTCACCAACTTGTACGCGCAGACGTACTAATGCTAGCCGACTCCTGGTACGTCCGTGCCGGCCTATCCGTATGATGGTTGTCTTTCGATCAGTAACCATATTTGCACCGTCCCTTGTAGCGCAC
>KZ992853.1:0-14122 GCA_003614735.1 Thamnocephalis sphaerospora | reverse complement strand
GTGCTAGTATGTTTGGGTGTAGCAGTTGTCATGGCGGCTGACTGAGGCGGACATGTGCGTGCCTATTCCTTCAAGATGAGGCAAAGTCTGCTGACGAGGATGATGGTGAGGCGAAGCGTGCTGCCGCTTCATCGTCCAAGAAGCGCAAGCGGGCACAGCGCAAGGACAAGGAATATGGTGTAGCGCGTGGTGTCGATTTCCAGGACGTTGCCGCTGTCTTCAACTTTGACTTTCCATCGACTGCGCGCTCTTACACACACCGCATCGGACGTACTGCTCGTGCTGGCAAGGCTGGTGTCAGCTTGTCGTTTATTGTGCCGCACGACGCAGTCAAGCCAGGCACCGAGGAGCTGGCGCCAAAGCGGATAGGCAAGGTAGACGATGAAGCTGTGTTTACTCGTGTGGAAGCCAAACAAAAGGGTAAGCATCGCTGTCGCTGGTAAGCACGGCGCAGTCTAGCACTCATGCGGAAGCTGTAGTACGCGGCGCAGAAATCAAGCCGTACCACTTTGATATGAAGCAGGTCAACGGCTTCCGGTACCGTATGGAAGACGCGCTTCGCTCTGTCACCAGGGTGGCTGTTCGCGAGGCGCGCGTCAAGGAGCTCAAAGCGGAGATTTTGCACTCGGAAAAGCTCAAGGTCGGTGGCGCGGAGGCGGCTGCATTGACGCATCGCATCGCTAACGGCCGTGGTAATGCAGGCCCATTTTGAGGACAAGCCCAAGGATCTGGCGTTTCTGCGACACGATCGTGCACTGCATCCGGCTCGCGTACAGGCCCACATGAAGAACGTGCCCAAGTATCTGCTGCCCAAGATCAAGGATACGGGCGACGGCGATGTGCTGGCGGATGCAGATGAGCAGGACCGTGCTGCCGTGAGCTTCCACTCTGATCGGCAAGGTGGTCGCGGCGGCCGGCGGGGACGTGGCGGCCGAGGCGGTGCGCGCGGCGGTGGCGCTGGTCGACAGGGCCACACTGGCAAGGTGAGTCTAGATGTGAGGGTGCATGCTACATACAGACGCTTACAGTAAGCGCTATTTTGTTACGTGCAGCGACGTAAGAATGACCCGCTAAAGAGCTTCAAGTACAAGTAGACCGAGGGTGTGAGCAGCCGCCTGCAGCATTGATTCATAAAGCATCGGTGGCTCTCTCCACGCACACAGTGATGACGGCGGTGTTTTATTGATGCGATGATTGGTGATGAGTAGAAAAAGATGCAAAAGTTATCGGCGCCACGTACACGGCACTCTTCCCCGCTCCGCTCATCAGCGCGTGCTTTATCCTTACTCTGCTATTCTTGCAGCGTGCACCTGTAAATCATGTCGACGGTCGAGGAAAAGATGGCTGATCTGTCCGTGAAGGACGCTGCCCCGGCGCCCGCGGCAAAGGCGACCAAGAAGGCGAAGAAGAACGCTGCCGCCGGCTCTGGCCATGCGTTGGAGCTGTCCCCAGCGCCCGAGTATTTGGCACACCGGATCAAGATGTTTGAGGAGCTGAAGGCAGCGTACGACGAGGAGGTGCAGGGTAGGTGCAGGGCGGCGCGTGCAGACGGCACACTCTGGACGCCATTCGTGCTGACCAGAGGCTGCGATGCATAGCCAAGGAGCGCACGCCGATTGTAATTACTCTGCCGGACGGCTCGAAGCGCGAGGGCACGGCCTGGGAAACCTCGCCGATGGACATTGCCAAGGCACTTTCCAAGTCGCTGTCGGAGCGTGTGGTCATTGCCAAGGTCGATGGCCAGCTCTGGGACTTGCCGCGTCCGCTGGAGGCATCATGCCAGCTGCAGCTGCTCGATTTTGAGGACGATGAAGGTGTGTGCTGGCAGTAGTAGCTGTAGCGTACGGCCGATCGACTAACGCATTACGAACACGGCAGGCAAGCGTGTGTTTTGGCACTCGAGTGCACACATTCTTGGTGAGGCATCTGAGCGCCATTATGGCTGCCACCTGTGCATTGGCCCGCCGACCGACGAGGGCTTCTTCTACGAGATGGCCACGCCAGAGCACCGGTAAGCTAAATGCAAATATGTTAAACAGCGACAATGCGTTGACGTATTGTTGCTGCCGTGGTGTGTAGCCCTGTTACGCAGGCGGATTATCCGGCACTGGAAACGCTGGCAAAGAACATTATCAAGGAGAAGCAGCCGTTTGAGCGCCTTGTTGTCAGCAAGGAGAACCTGCTCAAGATGTTCCAGGTAAAGATAGGCTGTCCGCATCTGGCACTATCTAGGCACTAACACCAGTGCTGTAACTACAACGTCACTATAGCACAACCAATACAAGGTCCATCTGATCAACAGCAAGATTCCGGACGGCACCTCCACCACCGTGTACCGCTGCGGCCCGCTCATTGATCTGTGTGTTGGCCCGCACGTGCCCACCACTGGTCGCGTCAAGGCATTCAGCGTGCTAAAGGTGCGAGCTCACACATTGAAGGCCGATGGAGTCCGACCGTGTGGCGTACCTTGATGCTTGTCCAAGTGCTAATTGTCGCTGACGACGACTGCCATCCGCCTATGCTAGAACTCTGCCTCGTACTTTTTGGGCGACAGCAACAATGACTCACTGCAGCGCATCTACGGCATCTCCTTCCCGGACAGCAAGCAGATGACTCAGTACAAAAAGTTCCTCGAGGAGGCGGCAAAGCGTGATCATCGCAAGATTGGCCAGGTATGTCAGGCTGCATGTCGGCTGCTGTTGTCGGCTGATGGCTGACGTTGGTTTCCATGCGTTACAGGCGCAGGAGCTGTTCATGTTTCACGAGCTCAGCCCGGGCAGCTGCTTCTTTTTGCCCCACGGTGCGCGTATCTACAACGCACTCATGGACTTTATCAAGGTAAGTCGTGTGCTGCGCTCTGCAGATCCACGTGCTTACACGCGTGTGCATTCAGGCCGAGTACCGCAACCGTGGCTACGAGGAGGTCATGACGCCCAACATCTACAACATCAAGCTCTGGGAGCAGTCCGGCCATTGGCAAAACTATCAGGTAGGTGCATTAGTGCAACGACTGCAATTGAGCTACCGTGTCGGCACTCACGCTTGTTGATTTCATCGCATGCAGGAGAACATGTTCTCGTTTGAGGTTGAGAAGGAAAAGTTTGCGCTCAAACCGATGAACTGCCCTGGCCACTGCCTCATGTTTGGCCACCGCGATCGTTCCTATCGCGAGCTGCCGATCCGCATGGCCGATTTTGGCGTGCTGCATCGCAACGAGGCCAGCGGTGCCCTGACCGGTCTCACCCGTGTGCGCCGCTTCCAGCAGGACGATGCTCATCTGTTCTGTGCGCAAGACCAGGTACGACTGTTGTCGCGTACTGTTTGCGTGCACGTCGCTAATCTCGCATGCGTCTAGATCGAGACGGAAATTACGGATGCGCTTAACTTTATGCGCAAGGTCTACGGTATTCTTGGCTTTACCTTCCGCCTCAAGCTGTCGACGCGCCCGGACAAGTACCTCGGCGAGATTGAGACCTGGGACAAGGCTGAGAAGGTGGGCCATTGAGATGCACAGCCACGACCGCTGTCAAGGCTGCAGCATCTATGTTGCAAACGGCTAACGTTCCCCCCATCAACTTAGATGCTTGCCAACGCCATGGATACCTTTGGCGAGCCGTGGAGCGTCGACCCCGGAGATGGTGCCTTCTACGGCCCCAAGGTGTGTGAATGATGTGTGCGAATCATCGTTTGAGTTGCTAAATCCTGTTGCGCGTAATCCACAGATCGACATCACAATTGCAGATGCTCTCAACCGCAAGCATCAGTGCGCTACGTTCCAGCTGGACTTCCAGCTGCCGGAGCGCTTTAACCTGCAGTTCCGCACTGCAGAGCGTGATGCGGATGGTGGTGTTGCGTACCAGCGCCCGGTCATCATCCACCGTGCCATCTACGGCAGTGTGGAGCGCACCATTGCGATTCTTACGGAGCACTTTGCTGGCAAATGGTGCGTACACATCAGCGAAAGAGCGCGGCATGTGCACCGATGCTAACGTCATTCCACTGCGACTAGGCCGTTCTGGCTGTCGCCGCGCCAGATCATGGTGGTCCCAGTTACCGGCACGTTCTACGAATACGCCGAGCAAGTGCGCCAGGCATGCCACGATGCTGGCTTCTATGCCGACGCCGATCTGGGCGAGAACACGATGAACAAGAAGATCCGCAATGCCGAGATTGCACAGTACAACTTCATCTTTGGTGGGTGTTACAGTGGAGCAGTCGGTAGATTGCACATGCTAATGCACTCTACTTTACAGTGGTTGGCCAGGAGGAGGCTAGCACCAACTCGGTGAACGTGCGCAACCGCGATGACGCCGGCACCAAGGCAAAGGGCCAAACACATCCGCTTGAGGGCGTGATTGCTGCACTCAAGGCGCTGAAGGAGGAGAAGCGTCTGGAGAGCCGCGTCTAAATGGGATGCATGCTATCACTGTCCTGGCAGACTTTATGCTGCGTGCAGTGACAATCAGTAAATAGCATGGAACCTTACCTGTGTTTGTGCTAGAACACCTTTACAAACGAAAAGAAGGACATGTATCGTTGACGATATAGGTGTCTGGTTTGAGGGGATATGTAGACACAAAGTAATCATTGAGCTAGCCTAGGACAAAACGAGACACTTTGACCAAGCTTCAAGGCGTTCTTTAAAACGATGCAGACTTGACCGGTTGACGGGCCCCAGTGTTTGCAAGCAATCCTAGAACTAGCGTGAAAGCAGTGTTATCAAGCAAAACAATGCTACATTATTTGACGTAACAATTAGCATGAAGTTATGCTGGGATACTTGGCCGCACTGCATTTACTGAGCGCCGGCTAGCTGGCAAGTTGGCAGCTCTGATCGCTCGCACTAGCATGCACTGCTGTCTCAGTTGTCGAATTTGCATCTTGGATAGCATAGCTCATGCAAGCGAATAAAGCCGCCAAAGTCACAAGCTACATAGCTGTAAACTGTATGGGCGATATCGGCATCGTTTACACGTCAGCTATCACGTCTGGAGACAGTGACCACTAGCTTGGCGTCGGCTGGCTGCAGCAGGACGAGCAATTTCGGGCGGAGATCTTGTCCTGGCAAAAGCTCAAATTTAAATTTGCGCAAAAGCGTAGCCAGCGCGACTCGGAGTTCCAGCCATGCCAGGCTGGTGGGCAGCTGGTTTTAGAGAACGCAAAGTATGAAATTCATCGGTGACTGTCTTACTTTTGTCCAAGACATGCTCGCACGCCGGTGCTAAACGACATGTCTATTCGACTCGTCTCTGAGCCGGACTTTGATGCCACTAGCCAGCGGTCTGGATTGAATAGCGACGGCATCTCATAATTGCGGATATCGTTGTTAACAGCATACGGCGACACAATTATATCCGTCTGCGCGAGTGGTTATCTTGTGCGGAAGAGAGTGCATATTCAACGTAACGTACCCCGCCTGGAATAAGCAGATTGCACAAGACAGTTCCGCCACGTGGCGTCACACGTGGAAGCCCAGTAGAAGTTGGCGAGCGCATGCGCAGGACCTCGCGCAAAACTGCGTTAAGGTATGGCAGCCTGTAGACTTTGGCGTGCGTGATGGGCTCGTCAATCTGCGGTGATGCCTCCACTATTTCGGCTACCAGACGTGCCATGCACTCGGGGCGTTCAAATAGCAGAATCATTGCCCTGAGGTACATGCAACTAGCCGTTAGGCGACAGTAGCGTGCTAACGGCAGACAAGCCATACCAGACTAGCGTGGTCGAGGTGGTGGCTGAGCCTCCCACACTACGCGTAGAATTGCGTGAGTACGATGCGAAAGCCCGCCATTGCGCGCGGCTGCTTACATCAGCATAATCGTCTCTGAGATCAACTGGGCCGATGGCAGGCCCTGCCCGGTATTTTTGTCAATAGCACTGATCAGAGATTGCAGCACGTCCTGCGGCGGATGCTCTAGCCTGCGACGTCTTTCAATCATTCTCGTCGCATACTGCGCAGTGCATGCACATGAGCATTCAGTATTACTACGCATGCTCGCTGGATGGCATACCTGTACGAGCGCGGTTTCGCCGCGTTTGTGCTTTGGCAGAAGCAATGCTGCAAGCTTATTCCCAAATACAAATCGCTATGCGCAGTTTGTGAGATAACAGCACAACGATGGGCAATCTGCGCTTCAGTCTTACGCCAAAGGCAAAGATTAACGCTTCATACACCCAGCTGGTGATAGGGTGGGTAGCAGCGCCTAGCATGTCAAAGGAGCTGCCGAAAGCCACGGCGCCCATGACATCAAGTGTCATGCCTACTAACAGCTTGCGAAGGTCCACCGAGGCGCCTCCGGCGCTTTGAGCTTCAATGGCGGCAACAAGCTTGTTGATGCCCACATCCAGAATAATAGGCTCCAGGCTGGCCATGGCCACACTGGAGAATGCCGGTGCAATTATTTTTTTCTGTAAAACGCAGATATGCGCTGAGTACGCAAATACACCCAGCAGTCTACAGCGCAAACTCACGCGGGATTTGTGTAGCACAGGGTCTCTATGCACATGCACGCATCGTGTGAGCAAGCGCTTGCCAGTACAGCGTGTTAATGTGCGTCTGCATTACCGCTCTGTGACAATGTTGCTTTCGCCACCAAATTGAGCTACCCTGTATATATCGCTCTTGCGGAACCGATGCGAGGACATAACAAGGCGGACAGCATTGGCATCCGTGATGCTGATAGTGTTGGGCCCTATATGCATGCTGTAGCAGTGCTATCTGCAGACACACGAATGACCTGTAGTCTTACCAAGGCGCACGATAGGACCGTAGATACGATGCAGCTCGGCTACGTAGGCCCAAGAGGTACCGCGCAATAGCGCAGCAAAGTGCACGGCCCCGGTAATCCTGGTGTGCCACGGACCAGGCACAGAGGCAAGCGGAGCTACCAGCAAGCCTACCATCTAGCGTCATTAAAGCCACGCGTGAGCATGCAAATCTACCGCGGCGTTTTAGCGCACGCCGGCCCACCCTGTAAGCAGCATATGCGCAAACTAGCATCAGCAATGTTTCTGCAACGGCAACTGAAAGCTCAAGTAAACTCCACATTGTGGCTGTTGGTAAGGTAAGAACGAGCGAATTGGTGTGCAAAAAGCTACGATGTGGACGCCCATTGTGAAGCATTTTAGAACCGGTCATGCGCGCCGCACGTGTGGCAATGATAGCTGCGTAAGCACAACGCCATCTATTCACACAGATACATTTGCTCAGTGACATATGCAGAACTTTGGATAGCCGTGTCTAGCGCATTGGCCGGTGTTTCTTTAAACGACATGCAACAGCACACAGTCATTTGAGAGCTGCGCAAGCCCGCATAGGTTACAAAGCGAGGCAGAGCCGGAGTGTAGACGCTGGTATGTACTGCCATGGCAAACAGCATAGCTGGGAATCATTGATTGCTGCACAACGCAGGGACATATGTCTGGGCTTGCTTCTTGTGCATATGACCTTGCGAGTGATCCCACAGCACCGCCGTACCCACCCTTTAAGCAGTGAGTCTTGGCCGACGGAGCGCTAAAATGCTCGCACAATACCGTTGCTGTTGGCAACGCGCCAGAATATAACACTCACTGCTGCAGCATCCTTGACAGCCAGCGATTCTGAGTATTTCGCGGTGACTCACGCTTCAATTTAAACACCATCTTCTATGATGCTGTCAAGTGTGCAAAGGTCGACGTTGCTTGCGTGTGCTTGCTGTTGCAGCACAAACTGGCGCTATTGGAACAGAGGCTAGTATCAGCGTGGTAAACCGGCTCTATGCTACGCGGCAATCCGACCGTCGTACGTAGCAGACCACTGTGTTGTTCAATACTGTCGTTTTGGCGCTGCCAATCAAAGACACCGCGCTAGGCTTAGCAAATATTGCACGCTCCGGAGTTGTACACTTGCAGATTGGTGAACGAATTATGCGCTACAACATGCAAGTGTACTCCTTAGCCATCGAATCTCTCAGTGCTCACCGGACGTGTTGACACTCGCCATGTTCCTTTGCATGCAAAACACATGCATGCCACCCACGATTACTGAACGCCACCAATCTCTCGACTGCATAACCAGCGCCTTTAGCCGTTGCGCCAACCCATAATGGTAATCACTGGTCTTCTACGATGGATTTGTGGGCAGTATGCTAGCTACTATGTATAGTCCTTCGTTGTGTGTGCCCTTTGCGCATCAAGGGCGGCTATCCATTCAATGTCGCCGCTCTATCTCTTGTGCGCCTTTGTGGTCGCACGATTCAGACTATACAGGTTCCAGTATACTGCCAATGAGCTAGTCCCACAAGATTCTATCGCAAGCCATATAAGCTCTGCCCCACATCTCGCTTCATCACCGGTTTTCTTCACCCACCACAGCATTCCCTCTTTGCATTTGCCACCTAGCACACCATCTTTGCACTGCATTTTCAGCATCAGCCTGTAACATTGCTCATACACGCGCCGAGCCATAGCATTCTTACCTGTATCTACTGCAGCAACACCATGGTCGCCACCACCGTCTTCATGCGCTTTGCACCATACGCCGCTCTGCTGCTCACCTTCATGGCCGTCCAGGCTGACGCCAGCCCTGTGGACCAGACTAGCGGCAGCTCCGTCTCACTGGAGAAGAGCGTGGGTCTAGGTCAGCCCTGCGGTTATCAGCCAAACGGCCGCATTATCCCATGCGAGTCTTCCTACATCTGCGACCTGCCCGCAGGATTGCGAAAGGTAGACGAAACATCAGGCCGTGGATTCTCGCAGCAAGAAAAGGCTGGTGCCCGCATCTGCCAGGCGTCTCGCAATGTCGATGAATCGTGCAACGAGACAAGCTACGTGTGCACTGGCGGCAGTGTCTGCGACTTTAAGAATCTTGATGCCGATGGCAGGGGTATCTGTAAGCGCACAGCGTAGAAAGCTGTTGGCAGCATAGCCACCGCCCGTCCGGCTTGACACCGAGCCTCGCAGGCCTAGATCGCGGTCGACGCGCTGATCGGCGTCTAGTAAATAAACGTGGGCAGGACTGGCACCCACACCGTTGCAGACAACGGGCAAAAAGCTGGGGGACCTTACCATGCGCGTCCCGCGCCCATGTTCGTTCCGGGGGGGGGGTCCTCGGGCGTGCACATGGTGACCGGCAATGGCGTCGGCCTGCATTGTTTGTCTCACGTTGATGTCGTTTGCGCAACGAAGCGCGGCTGCGCTTGCCGACCGCGCCTCGCTGTCCATGCCTCCAGCACGCGCTCTTCCTCAATCGGGTGTGCCTTCCGCGCGTCACCGTCCGCGGTCTCTTGACTGCGGCAGCCACCAGTATGCTTGCCCATCGATCCACCCAAATCAGTGCCCTGGCATGTACTGCACCAAAAATAGAAGCTAACCCGTTCAGCATGGTTTCTACCACAAAACTATGCTTTAGTGCCGGGCGCACGCCGGCCAAGGTGCAATTGTGGCTACCGCCGCAGCGCCAAGGTCAGAGCAAGTCAGCGGGTTGGCAGCGACAGAGACAGCATGCCGCTCGCCTGGAACACGACTGCGCCTGGTATAGTACCCGGTGCGCACGTGGGGCACCCTACGGCACCGCCGCGCCGAAAATTTGCATGCCAATATGCGCTGCTTGCCGCACCACTGTACAGGCTCGGCAAATAGCTTGATGCCAAATTGGCAGAGTTTCGTCCTGCAAATGCTCAAGACAGATTGGTTCCGGCAATGGTATGGCTTTCCAACTCCCCTCATTGGGAGATCACCGGTTAATATGGATGTGCTGAGGAACTCCGTAGGGTGTCCATGAATTAGGCCAAGTCTGACGCGAGGCATACCATTTCTGTCAAATGGCTGTGCGCCCATTCGTCGACACTAGTAAATGTGGGCCCGTCTTGATTAGGAATATCGCATCGCGAATCAAAGTCGCTTGTGCTGCGGTCAAAGCGCCCCCTATAAGAGACAACCGCAGTATTGCGCTAGGCACTGTCGTTAGCGTCAAACTCCTTCGACCCTTTAGGCACCCTGTTCCTCTGTTCTGTTCATCATTAGTTCTGCCTGTTTTATTGCTAGAGTCGCAGAGTAGTAGTTGCTAATACTCACGGTCCTGGCGTCCTAGCGCACACCTCATCACCGTCGCCTCGCCCCGCTGCTACACGATGCCATTCTGGGATTCTGTCAAGCGCGAAGGCTTGCTAGAGCACGGATGGGAAAAGAATGCTACCTATCAGTGGGGCATCCCACTGCACCCGCTGGGAGAGCTAAACATAATTGATTATATAATGGGTGCGCAGGGCAATTTGCCAGAAATGCGCGATCGGACCCGTGGCGCTCTTATGCAGCTTTCTATCAACGTTGTGGCAAACTATGTATTTTTCCGCAACCTCATCGTTTCCGCGAAAACGCTGTACCGGCGCCCCCACGTTCTAGCCACGTGGTGCTGTCTGATACAAGCATTGGCTGGCGTCGCATACACGTTGTCTGCGCTGGCGCTTGTCATGCCTGGCGGCTCGTCATGCCGCTTTGCGCTGTGGGATATTGGTTTCGGCCTGGCGATTTCACCAATCTGCGTAAGTATCGTTCTGCTGCAGAAGGCCTATGTTGTCCACGGCCGCAACCGGTGGTTGCTAGGCATCGGTATACTGCTGATCCTGCCACAGCCCCTCGTCACTTACTACCTTTGGACCAGCCCGGCTGTCATGGTCCCAATCACCGCCTGTCTCTCCTACTATCCGGAATACTTTCCCTGGCTCAAATTCGGTCTGGATGCGCCCATCAACGCAGTGTTTTCGCTGGCCTTTCTTAGCGTGGTCTACAACCAGTATCGCCAGTTTGGTTCGGGCGCCTGGGCGCGACTTGTACGCAATGGCATCCAGACCATGTGTTTCATTGTCCTCTCCAACTTTTTCTGCATGCTTTTCGCCGCGCTGGAGGTGCTAGGCTTGTTTTCGGAGATGTTTTTTGTGGTGGACTGGATCCTCACCTCACTGCTGCTGGTGCATCACTGCGGAAACCTACGCTCTACGGCCTCGGGTTCAAACAACCCACGGATTTACAACGGCGGGTCTGAACGTCACGGTAAAGAAGCAGGGGGTTCCGCGTATCTCCACGTGGGCAGCATGCCATCTGAAAGGCGTAAAACAACATCGCACCATCTTTTTGCCGGCGTGTACAATGTTGTCACCGATCAACTGAATGCTTCGCGCACGTAAATATTCGCACCGTGCGCCATCGCAAGTACGATAAGCTGTATCCGCAACATCTGCCTTTGGGCTTTGGCTGCCTGCTGGTTTACGTCGTGCGATCAGCTGATCACTTGAGTCGCGGCGCTACATGTATCCACTTTTGACGCTGACAGCGTCCTTATAGTGCCGTACCCCTTTCGTTTCACGCACACCTGTAATGGCGTGCGTTCAAGCACCCTTCTTTCTCGTCGGGTCTCTAAAATACTTTTTAAACATGCACGGTTTCTCAGCGCTACAACAAAGTATCTGTGTGTGCAATGGTAAAACCCGATGATAACACCGTCGCGTGTATGATACCGCCGCGCAAGCTAAAAGAGCCGCGGTTTTAGCGCGCAACACAGTCGGTTTTCGACCAGAGAGGTACACGGCTCTATGATGGTCAATGAAAATTGAGCATAGAAAGAGAGCAAGGAAAAGCACACAATTCCCGCGAGATAACGCACGCAATCATCCCAGACAACCCAACGGTAGACCCGATTCGCGTCATAGACGTTGCACTACCAAGGATTCAGGAAGCGCTCGAGAAGTTTGACATCAGGCAGGGCAAATGGTAGGGTATGCTGACAGTAGCGGCCACGGCAACATGAGGTAAATCAGCTGCCAAAACGCGGCGTGGCATGTAGAGCGTGGTTTATTGCGAGCAGACATAAAATACGCTATACCGTGCAGCTAGCTACGTAACGGCTGCCATGCAATGCAACACAATCGTTCAAGTTTTACGGATTCTTGTACCGCGTGGATGTGTCTTCAGCGCGCTCTTCTCGGGGCGGCTCGACCTGCCAGCTAGGCTTCCCAATGATGGGCAGCCTTTCCTTTAGAAGGCCCCAATATATCTGCATCACTTGTTTTCTGCTTATCTGAATGGGATGAAGCCCAGGTCTTCCTTTCAGCTGAGTGATGCAAGCACCGTCGCGGTCGTGAGGCTGAGGCTTCATGAGACACTCGATTTGCTTGACTAGTCTCTCATTCTTTGTTTTAATCGGCGGACACGAGTTTTTGCCGGTATCCAGCACCCGCTTCATCGTTTCCTTCAGCTCCTTTGTGGGCACCGGAAGCATTGCTTTGTGGTTTTTGGAATACGCAAAGCCGTAAGGGGCCTTGCCGCTCGCCATAAAGTATAGTGTTGCACCAAACATCCATGAATCACGCGAGAGCTGATCTATCTCTGACTCGATGTAATCCTCTGGCGGGCTGTAGCCCCTCGGTTTGACGATCGAGGGCTGCGGTAATTCGGATATGACTTGCGAACCTTCAAAGCCTGTAAGGACCACCTGAAGGGAGTCATCATCTTTGCTTAACTGAAGATAGACAGCTGCCGTTGGCAAACGCGTCATGTCAGATTACGTAGAGACGTGTGCGCATCAAAGTTGCACATACTGTCTGGAGTGATATTGCCGTGAGTAAAACCAAATTCGTGTAGATCGGCAAGCGCTGCGTGCCAACAACGTAATTATTAGCTCGCGGCCAAAAGTTTTCGAAATCACTTGACGGTGCATACCTCGAGAAATAAGATGGGCAAGCCCAAATGTAGCTACATCCCTCACATGCTCCGGCGTTATGAACACACGCTCGCGCATACTGTATCCGTTGATCGTTTCCAAAACCAAACAGTGATAGTTGTCATTTGTTTGGAAGGTGTCAATTATATCCGGAACTTGTAGCACACTGTTGCCTCCTATAGCTTGCTTTAATGCCTAGCTAAAAAGTTAGCGCAGTTTCAGACACGCTTCGTGCGCTAGCTTCAAGCCTACCGTGAGCACCGCAACCTCGTTTTTGTGCTGATTTTCATGTGGGGTGCATTTGAGCAAGCCGCTTTCGCCATTGTAGTTCACAAACGCAGTGCGCACCCCATTCTCTCCCTCAGGGTGCCATCTTTCAATATGAAGACCAGGTTGGTTGGGCCAGCTAGATTCGCTGGCTACCGATGAGATAGACTGCGCTGGGCTTGCACGCAGCAAATCGTAGCTTGGCGGCAGGTCGGACTGAGCTGAGGCCTGGAGTGATGCGCTGCTGCTAGACGATGCGCCAGACTGCGTTGGGCCTGCGCAAGACAGGTCGCTGCTTAGCAGCACGGCAGCAGCTATAGCGAAAAGCGTGTGAGCAGAGAGAGCGCGCATAGCAAGCGGCTAGCGGTGCTAAACGCGGCGTTACTTGTTTCGGGAACAATACGCGAAAGCAGGGAAGGCGTGGACGTGAAAGGGGTCTAGGTTTCGCGACGATGCAAGCGCGGTGATGCGGTTCGGACCAAAAGACTGATGGGTGAGCGCGCTTTATTTTTGTAGTTGCTCGCTGACGCCTGACTGTAGTTTCTACAACAGTTGCTAGGCTCTAGTGCCGCAAGAGGCAAAGTAGCAAGTGCCATGCTTGTATGTGGCTAACCACGAGGCGCAAGCAGCACACGAGGTAGTTTTGCGCCTCTATTTGAATTTTATTGCGTGGGTAGGCCATAGCCCATGAGGCGCACGTGGCGCGAGGATAATACAATCATCACAAGCATGCTTAGGCTGCCGATAATGGAAAGGGCCCAGTGTATGGGAATTGGTGAGAACGTCAATATTTTACAGTGACACGATGAACAGCCCTGATTCACTACAAACAAACGAAAGACAGCTAATAAGCGCCGCTACCATAATAAGATTTCCGACATTTTACCTTTGGGTGGCAGCTACATATGGCGTATAAAGTATCAAAGTGCATAGCAGCGCAGCGGTCAAAACGACGCGCGGTGCGGTGCGCAGATGCGCTTGGAAAGACCGCTTCGAAGTAGTGGACGGCAGCAGCAAAGCATGGACCACATCATGTGACCACAGTAAGCGCAAGCACAAACAGTCCGCATAGGAGATAGCGACCCCACGCGTTAAGAGACGGGCCTAGTAAACCAGCCGCTTTTCTCGCTCACATGGCCCCACGCCAACAAGAAGGCAAAGCAA
>KZ992852.1:0-14152 GCA_003614735.1 Thamnocephalis sphaerospora | reverse complement strand
AACCGCCATCTGGAATTTGTGGGAGTTCAAGTCAAGCAGCGCAGCTGAACCGCGCTGTCTGGCAGCCGGCAGCTCGCCATTCAGTGACCGCGGCACATCTCCCTTCACGGCTCGCATCAGCGACAGCAGCCTGGTCTTATACTACACCCATGTCGAAATGTCGTCCGACGACACCGCGTATGTGCCAACACTAATAGTGATGAGTGTGGTCGACGAAGAGGGTGCTGTTGTTTTGCGGCAGCAGTGGTCGCATTGCGTGGAACTTCAAGCCGTCATGCCAGTCCTATCGCATAACCTGCTGGTCGTTGAAGAAGTGGAAGATTACTCGCTGTTCAGCATGGATGATGGCACCCAGTTACATAACATACAGCTAGCTCCACTTGGCTGCTGGATTTACAGTGGCCTTTATCCCCAGAAGAGCTGCTGGAAGGCGCTCGCGAAAAACACCGTATGGAATTCACCGTTTAGCAATCCTGCTCTAAAGCGCACTGTTCAGTCGCTGTTTGAAATAACGCCAAACGCTATGGTATTCGAGACACTCGACGCGCATGTTATAGAAGACTACTCCATCTAGTGAACTACAGTCATGTCGTCATGTGGATTGCGATGCAGCTTTTGCCCTGTTGCCTTCTAAGCAACCGGCCATTGTGGCGGCAATATTCATTTACACGGATCACGCTACCAAGCAATACGGTGCATCATTATATATTCTGCCATTCTGCCACGTTGAGCAGATGCCCGACTAAACTGCTACACCCATCGTGATTGACGCTGTTGGCCAAAAAGCAACAAACTTTATAAAGCACCATTCAACCGATACAAGTGGGCCTGAGTAATGACAGGCAATAAGTATTAGCTACGCAGACGACAGAGTGCCCAGCTGTTGCTGATACGAGTGTCCCATATAGTCGAGGATTGTAAAAGTGCCATTCTTGCCGTAGAACAAAGCGGTCGGAGAGTGCGCCTGTGTGGCGCCCACTTGCACGTTTAGCGCAGCATCAGTCTTCGGATCCGACCACGTCTCATCTTTGTCCATTCTTGTCCACTGGTCATCAAGCGGATAGAGGCCACTCAAGCGCCAGCAGTCCAGGTGTGTGCGGTTTGAATGGTGCACTATTGAGCCGTCGGCTAGGTTTAGCAGCACCATGTCGCGCCCCTGCATCACCATCAGCAAGTTGCGAGATCCGATCGTCTGCAGTCGGCTGATTCGCATGTTGCGCGACCACTTTTCTTCCATTATCGTGCCAGTTTCGTCGTCGACCAACTCCACCAGCACGAGAGGCGGCGGCGCATCTGGATCTGGTTCAAAGTCGCAGTTTGCAAATATGATGAATCGGTTGTCGTCGATGCGCTGCGGCATAATGGTGCCAGTGCCATCGTTCATATTTGTCTTTCTTGCCGACTGCCACCGAACTGGCGCAGCCTGGCCAGGCGCAATGCACCACATGTTGTACGTGACCACGATATAGGAATGCCTATCCTTGTCACATTCTATCCACGCAATGTACACGCTGTCGGCCGTAGTACGTAAGATGCAGTAGAAGAGATTGTCTCGCACATCCGAACAGTAGGACCCCTTGGCAAGATCGTACACGCAAATGACATTCTGTCTGCTGTCTGACGAGACCATCCACCGGTATATGAGCCAGTCTCCGCACACCTTGACATCGCGCACCCATCCCTTGTCGGTGTTGATAACGCGCGGCGCTCTGTAAAGCTCGGCGAAATGCCATATGTACAATGAGTAACAGTAGGTCGTTTTCTCTCTTGCCTGGATGACCAGATAGTCGTCCGAGTGTCTCTCCTCCCATATCTCCATGCATTCCACGTCTACGCCGTCCCAGCACAGCTCTTCCAAAAGCCACACTGGGTGTTTTTGATCCTTCAATCGCCACTGCGATGCAACGACAGCACTGCGCAGAGGTGAGCGAGCGCGAGCGTGTGGGATATTCTGAATGCGGACACCGCACGGGTATGCATCGGCCGCGTCGACAAGTCGATGTACCATGAACTGTCCATGGCGCCAGCGATACTCGGTAGCGCGGCGTTTACAGTAAGCGCTGAACCAGTCGAGCGGAGATTCACTTTGCGGAAGCGGCAGTACGCTCGCAATGCCGCTGGTGTACGCTTCTGTCTCGTAGGTTCGCTTGTACAAACGCAGCCACTCCTGCTCTTTGTCGTCGTGCTGCGGAAAGTCCCGCTCAAACCGCTCGCGCCATAGTTTATGCCGGTTTGCAACGCGAATGCGCAGTCTTCTGGAAGTGCAGGACACTGCCACCAGCGTAGCTTCGTCGTCCGAGGCTTCAATGATGCGGTCAAACACTTCGTCAGGTATGTACCGCATGTTGGAGTAAACAGAGCGAAAGAAGTAGCGAAGCAGCAAATGCCGCAGAGGCCAAGAACAATCACAGCCAGTGTAGCACAAACTACGCAATGGCGCGAATCAGCGAGGGTCGCTGCTCCTGTCAAGTCCGGTTCATTACAAGACAAAGGAGCCTTTACAGGATATAACTCTCTCCTGGTTGATGGTAATGGTTGGCAAACTTTGCCATACTTTTGTCAGCTAGGCAGCATTTGCTGGCTATCGCGAGCGCTCAGTATCATGCGTGACATTGGATGGCGTAGGGATCGTCGCTACAAATGCTATGGCAGGCCATGGATGTGCCATATGCGGCCATTGGTATGGTTAGACAAGCAGCGCAGATGATGAATGGCTGACTGGCTGACGTGGCTCCACCCACCATCACCACCCATTCTCGTTAACTCGTTCTACCATGAGCTTTGACCCAGAGCTATTCGCGCAACTGGTGGGGGCGTTGACGATAAGCCCAAGGCATCCAGCGCCCGCACCAGCTAGCCACACGCGGCGCAGACCGCTGAAATATCTAATTCTCTCCCTGGAGAATGTGCCCCAGAATGCCACCGCTGCCGACTTGCACAAGGTCTTCTCAAAGTATGGCCGTGTGTTCAGCTTGAATCTGGAGCCGGACGAGTATGATGCCCAAGGACATGCAGGCCGCGGCACTGTCTGCTACCAGCCTGCGCCAAAGCAGCCGCCAGACTTTCTCAAAGACCCAACCAAGCTGCCCGAGCTGTACGGGCAGACGCTTCGTGTGGAGGAGCTCGACGACAACTTTGATGATGACGAGGAAGAAGAAGAGCCACAGCTGAAAGAGTCGCGCAAGGAAGGTTGGAACTCTTTTCGCGCCGAGTCGCTGGACATAGGCGTTGAAGTGAGCCGCAGTGAGTATATGGTCGGCCACACCATTCAAAAGGTCCGATTCGAACTGCGCCCGACGCCAGGACGGTGTCGCATCCAATTCAAGCGCGGCGGAACCTCCTACCGCCTTGATCTGGACGTACATGATGCACCGTGCAAGTATCGCATCTGGAGCGTGAATAACCATCGCCATCGCACGAACGCACCAAGTTGGAAGTGCGACAAGAACAAGTTTGATTTGCCGCGTGAGATGATCCTTCAGATTCGCCTGACACGACCACCGCGCATTTGGTTCTCCAACGCCACCACAAACCCGAACCTGAACAACAGACGTGCATGGACACGTCAAGGCAGATGGGCACGCGCGGCACATCTGCACCGGTCCAATGGGTTTGGCTACACGCGTGTACCGGTGGAGGTGCTTCCCGAGACGCAAATCTACGATACCGTGCCACTTGGCTCATGGCTCGACTATCGCTTGCACTTCAACTTTTCACGTCGTCGGCAGCAAAAGGCGGCATACAAGCTTCTCGGTATGCTGGGCGGCGCACAGCTCTATGGCATGGTGCAAATAAAGGACAAACGGAACGGCTCAGCCAGCGGAAGCGACACCGAAAGCGACGTGGACGAGGAGGATGACGGTGCACCTGCGCCACTACTACAGGATGGATCTGCACAGGTCACCGAACACGAAGGCGCCGTTCATTCTGGATGGATGATACCCAAGAACGCCATCTTCACCAGCCAACCCATGCAGAGGACGCTTATGCCGCACCAGTGCCAGCGAGTGAATCTGGACGGCATCGTTATTCCCCACTTTGAAGTGCGCTATCTGCTCGAGCATTTTATATCGGCGCGTTCCTTTTCAGAATACGCTTTGGACCGGCGTTTCCTGGAGCTCCTTGTGCGAGCAGACTCGGCCAACATGGCATGCACTGCGCTTGAGCATGTTGCACACCACTCGCGAGGCTCCTCTAATCCGACGGAGAGACTCAGAAAGGTGCTGGATCGACTACGCAGCAACAGGGACGCCAATGGCCAACCGATTCTGCGTCGCATGCGCCTACCGTCCTATTGCGTGACAGTACGCAAGGCCGTGGTGACTCCCAACAAGGTATACTTGCTTGCGCCGTTGACCGAGACGTCGAACCGTGTCGTTCGCCACTTTTCGCAGTATGCCGACCGCTTCATGCGTGTGCAGTTCTTGGACGACAATATGCTCCGCCTGGGCGGCAGCAAGCAAACATGCGCCGAACTGCTCGAGCGTGTGCGCCACGCACTGCGCAGCGGAATCCGCGTGGCCGGTAGACACTATGAGTTTCTGGCCTTTTCTTCGAGTCAGCTGCGCGAGCACGGCTGCTGGTTCTTTACACCAGAGACAACGCCTGACGGCATGACTGCGGCAAAGATCCGTACTTGGATGGGCGACTTTTCCAACATTCGGAATGTGGCACTTTACGCAGCGCGCATGGGCCAGTGCTTCTCTAGCACCCGCTTCGTCAGCGGCCTGTCTGTGGCGGATATCACAGATATTCCGGATGTGAAGCGCAACGGCCATTGCTTCTCTGACGGTGTGGGTCGCGTGTCGCGCGAGCTGGCCTACGATGTGCAGCGAGCACTGGGCCTAAAGCACTGCCCAAGTGCTTTTCAGTTTCGCCTTGGCGGCTGCAAAGGCATGCTTTCTGTGACGGATGGCCTGAGTGGTAAGCAAGTGCAGATTCGGCCGAGCCAGCGCAAGTTCGAGTCGCAGCACTGGAACCTGGAGGCAGTTCGCGTGGCATGCTATACTACTGGCTATCTCAACCGGCAGTTTATCGTTCTGCTGACAACACAGGGTGTTAAGCGGCAGGTGATTCTGGATCGCCGCGACCAGATGGTTAGCGAGCTAGATCGTATGCTGGAGCAGCCGGATGCAGCCATACGCATCCTGCTGCACAATCACAACACCTGCAATGTCGCGCAACGGCTGGTCAGTCTTATCCGTGTGGGTCTCATGGAGCGCCAAGATCCGTATGTGGCCAATTTGCTTCGCCTCTTCCGCACCACACTATTCAACGATCTAAAGAAGAAGGCCAAGATACAGATCAAAGACAGTACCATGATGATGGGCGTCATGGACGAGACCGGGCTTCTTGGCGTGGACCAGATCTTTGTACAGTTTGTCGATCCGCTCGAGCCAGGCCGAAAGCGCATCATTACTGGGCGCTGCTTGGTGACTCGCCATCCTGGTCTGCACCCGGGCGATATCCGAGTGGTTACGGCAGTGGACCTGCCGGCCCTCCACTCGATGGTAGACTGCATTGTGTTTAGCCAGCACGGTATGCGCGACATCCCTAGCCAGTGTGGTGGTGGTGATTTGGACGGTGACGAATTCACGCAAGTAGCGCACAGCATTGCACTCGCTACCTAGTACCACCGCCAGTTAACTATTGACGCGCGCGCAACAGCTGCATCTGGGACCAGGAGCTGCTTCCACCGGAGATTCACCCGCCCATGGACTATACCGCACCAGCTCGGACGACCGTTCCTCGTGTGACCATGGATCGCATCAAAGAGGTATTGCCTGTGCCAAGCTTTGGCGCTGTCGATGCATGCGCTGTACACATGACTAACCGCAGACGACGCAGTTTTTCGTCGATTATATCATGAGCGATAACCTTGGCATGATTTCGAATGCCCATCTTGCCTGGGCAGATGGCTCTCCCAATGGTGCACGTCATCCTAATTGCATCCAGCTTGCCAGGCTACACTCATGTGCCGTCGACTTTCCAAAAACCGGTGCTCCGGCTACCATGCCTGCCGAACTACGGCCGTTACGCTATCCTGATTTCATGGAGAAATCCGACAAGCCCACATACCGTAGTCGCACAGTGCTTGGCGAAATCTACCGCTCCACTACTCTGGACGACTTTTCGCCGCAGATGGACACGTGTTTTGACGAACGCTTTCTCGTCGCTGGCTACGAAGACTATCTGGAGGATGCACGCGAAGTCAAACGTGACTACGACGCCACCATCCGCGACGTCATGCGTCAGTTTGAAGTCGGCACCGAGTGGGAGGTGGTGAGCGGCTGGGTCGTCCGCTTCCAGCAACTGACGCATCGCAAGATCTACGATCTGCGCTTGCAGTTGATGCAGATGATGCGTGGCGTGGAGCGCGAGTTTCATAGGAGATTTGAGGCCGAGTTTATCCGCGCACTGCCTGTGCACGAGCGCCCGCCAGGCAAAACCTGGCTGGCTGCCGGCACTAGCGGCTGGGCCAGAGCGCCCAGGGAAACACGAAACGGCATGTTGCGCAAGGCAAGTGCATGGTACTATGTCACCTATCATCCGGACGAGCGCGAGGCGGCGCGACAAAAGCTCAGAGAAGAGCAAATGGTCGACGATGATGACGATGATGCTGACGACGACAACGACCGTGATGAAGAGGAGTTGGCCAAGGAGAGCGAACCAATGCTCTCCTTTCCATGGCTAGCACATCACTGCCTCTGTGAGATTGCTAGCAACCATACAAGCAAGGTGCTGGATCAGGCACTGGAAGCGGCTGTGACGCAGACAGCTGGCCTGGCCCGTGTCTCTGGTAGTTAGTACATTTTCGCAATAAACACCGCTGTTGTTGCTGCTGCTACACGTATGGTCACGCGCAAGCACACATGATTGGTCGTGTCGCATATGCTGCCAGAAATGGCGGCGTTTTGTAGAAGGATCCTTGGCCGCTTGTGCTGCCACCCCACACCGCCGTCGTCGCTTGTAGTGGCACTCTTTTGCGTAGCTGCGCTCTCTTGCTCTCGCTTTCGCTCTCTTTCGTTCATTCGCTTCTTGTCTGTCCTCGTTGCAAAGTGCCCGCTGTCTAGGCGCACGCTGCCCGCCTGCTCACCTGCAGTCGTCTGCACTTGGGCAAGACCCTGTCGCGTACGCATTCCCCTTTGCCCAGCCTACCGACAACATGGCGGACCCGTGGGTACAGCAGGTCATTATCCTGGCCGGCGCGGTGGCCGGCTCAATTGTCCTGCACTTTGCCTTGCACATGCTGTTCAAGTTTGTGGCCAGCCGTACCGCCAACAAAGTGGACGATGATCTAGTGCGCTACTGGTACGTCTTGCCGACACTGTGTGAGCAGACGCGAATGCTAACCCGTTGCGGCGCAGTTCATGGCCGACGCTGCTGATGTTTCCGGTGCTGGCGGCGCTTATTGCGGTGCCTTTTCTCGACGTGCTCTCCGACACGGTGGTTGAGACAATACGCCACATTCTGGTCATTGTGCTGATTATTGGCATCACTTGGCTGTGCATCAACGTGGTGCGTGTGGCAGCAGGTGTGGTGGCGCGGCAGAACGACGCGGACAAGGACAAGGACGGTCGCCGGTACCGCCTAGTGCAGACGCAGCTGGTGGTTATCACGCGCACGCTTTATACGCTCATTGTGGTCCTGGGCTTGGCCAGCGTTCTCGTCACGTTCCCGTCGGCCTGGCAGTTTGGCCTGAGTCTGCTGGCCAGCGCTAGTGTCGCCAGTATCATCGTGGGCATGTCGGCACGACCATCGATCGAGAACGTTATTGGCAATCTGCAGGTGGCGCTTACCCAGCCTTTTATGCTTGACGATGAAGTGGTTGTGGACGGCACACATGGATTCATCGGTGAGCACCGCAAGCATGCACGCTGTGGCACGAGCACATGCTAATAGGGCGCACTTTTTTCTACGTGCTTAGAGGATATTGTGGCGCAGTATGTGGTAGTGCGCACCCCCGATGAGCGTCGTGTGATTGTACCGCTATCGCGCTTCATATCAACGTCGTTTGAAAACTGGACACGCAAGTCAACCCTCAAGATTGGCACCGTGAACCTCTATGTGGACTACAAGGCGCCGCTGGACTCGCTGCGAGAACGTCTACGCGAGGTGGCCAGCAGCAGCGAATTCTGGGACGGACGCACGTGTCGCATGGAAGTGTCCGACTGCACTGCCTCCAACATCACCCTGCGCTGCCAGCTGAGCGCGACAAGTGCGGCACGTGCCGATTCGCTTTGTACCTATGTGCGCGAGCAGATGATCCGCTTTATCGCTGGCGAGGCCCCTACCTCGCTTGTACGCACCCGCACCGAGTTTGCCGGTGCTGCTGGCCAGGCCATCGTCAATTTGGCCGAGCGTTTTGGCGTCGACACGGTCGACGTAAAGACGGATCCAGTGGCATAAGCCAGACGACATGCACCGACGCAAAATTGCCGCATTCCCCCCCTCTTCTGTATTTACGCGCACTTTACTTGTGGTCATTGCCGCTTACTATTTTTCACGCTCTGCTACTGTCGAATTGCGCGACGTTGCACCATTAAATACGCAATAATGCTCTAAAGGCACCGTGTGAGCACGCCAGGCATAGTGATATCATCGGCACAAGACGCTGAAACGGCCGGTTGGGCCCGAACCTCAAGCGGATGTACACAGGCAGCTGCAAATCACGCGGCATGCTTCTTGGTATGCCGGGCAGTGTTTGGTACACTGTTTCGGCAAACTACACGGTGCCCCAGCATGATGCGCGTGGCGAGACGGCTCTACGCGCAGCGTAGCATGGATGGTGTATGACCTTGCTATTTTGCTCAAAGCAGCGCTACACCCTGACTCGAACACGATACGATGCATTCCACAGGCTACCCCGCTCTCTCTCTCTCTCTCTCTTTCCCTCTGGTTGGCGTTTCCCCTGTCCGCAGACTGTTTTTGCTTACGCGTGTTGTCTGCCTGGCGCTGGCCAATTGCAGCCGACTAATGATAGCCAAAGAGTACCTGCGAGTGCGGCCATGACTATCCAAGCCTAACATGGGACATGCTGGCCTGTATGAATCCAATATGAACCAATGCGCCCTGCAAGCAGGACACTGTGATCGCTCGGCATAGAGTAGCCTATAAGCTCGTGATGGCAGCATGAAAATTCGGTGGGTCTGCGGCATGACTGCAAAAGCCGATCTGCCAAAGCGCCGCGAAAGCAGTACAGGCCTATGGCATCGTATCCCGCTTCCGAGCTGGGCGCTGAAGCATACAGCCGCTCTCCGTTATGTTACACGGTGTTCACGCTGAAGATGCGCTGCGACACCGTCCTGTCAGCAGAAAAAACCTGCTCTGCTGACCATGGCCCACTGGCGTGCTAGCTGGCCACTACAGCCGACGTCCCCTAATGGCAATTGATAGAACGGCAGCCGGTGCCAACAGCATGTTCGCCAGCAAGAATACGCCCAGCACGGGTAGGTTTGGCGCTGGCATGGCTGCACGTAACAGCTGCCACATGCTTGAGATGGGTCCCAGGGGGCGATAGCAGCACGAGGTGCTGGGTGTTCGCCTTTACCGGTGATACACCGCTGCCGCTACGCTAGTGCATGTTGGCAGACTTGCATACGGTCCATTCGCTGTGACCATTGCTACCACCATCACCGCTATACAGAGACGGAGCCAACGGCCTGACGGACCGACTGGCACGGCCCAGGCTATGGAAGACAACGGATGGCGCACGCGTCTCGGCAGGCAGCGCATCGCCCGCAGCGTGTAATATGCACCGCTCATTCATCGGCAACCCTAAAGCCGCATTCAAACGTGGGGCGTACATGCACATACATGTGTAGCGGCAGCGGTGGTGGTAGCCGCCCGTTTCACTGGTGCGCGCTTAGCGCTGCTAGAGTCAGCTTGACCGTCGCCCTAGCCGCCCTTTTCGGCCATTGCTATGCGGTCGGTAAAACGAATGGCACGGCATCCACGACACTGATGGTGGCTCGTCTCCACGGAATTGTTACCCCGTGCTGTCTGAAGCGCTCGTCATAGAATGGCAGCGGTGGTTTGGTAAAGCGTTTGAGCGTTGGACGCTTGCTGCACCGCCGGAATACATATAGCCGCCGACCAAGGCATCCACTGTTGCTGGTCGGCGCCTCTTTGTTAACGCTACTGCTGCCTTTTCGTTCTCAATCATCTTGCGCTTTTGCGTTGCACAGCAGCCTTGCCGGCAAGGTAGCTGCGCATGCGCACTTTGCCCTTACCGCACATGCATATATAGACGCCAACTAGGCCTCCGCTGGTTGCCGCCGCTCCACTCGCTCTCATGTCGCCTGCTGATGACCACACGCTGATAGCTGCGTCTTTTAGCGCGCTAGAAGTATCCACGACGCTGGTGCTTACCGGCACGTTTTGGCTATTCTTTACCAATCTATGCAGCAGCGCTCGCTTCCTCTATGCACGTCGCCATGCCACGCAAGCGCGTCTCTCCATTCCCATCTTCAACGTGGTGCCCAACCTGATCGGAAGCGTCACGTCGCTGTATGCGCTGGCTCAGCGTGCCTGGCCAGGTGCGGCCAACTGCACCATGCTGTTTGTGTTAAACACTGCAATGCTGGCATTTGGCGTCTCCTCGATCACGGCCATTCTGTTTATTCGCGCCTACTACACCTGGATGCAACGTACCTGGCTTTCCCATGTCGGCGTGCTGCTTGTGGCCGCTAGCTTTGCCGTAGGATTTTCGCTTTTCTTTGTGGTACCGGTACACGCGGACGAGGACAAGTTCTGCTGGGTGGGAACCAGCATTTCATGGTCCATGGCCAAGTTTGCCATCGATATGATCACCAACGTTACCCTATCTGGCCTCTACCTCTACGTGCTAAGGCAGACGCTCAGGAACGGCTTTAGCGTGCCGCTCTATCAGAAGCTGTACCGCGAAGGGCTTGTCGCCACGTTTCTCGTTATTGCATCATCGATTATCACCGCGGTCCTTGTGCTGCATCGTGTGGCTGCCGACTATGCCGCCTTTATCTACGGCCTGGATGGTAGGTGGTGGTGATGATGGCGGTGGTGCAGGATGGGCGTGCAAGGTTATCGATAGCTAATTCGCCTCTGTTCACACACTAGCCGTACTCAACGCGACCATCGTTAATTGGATGTTGTGTCAGCGTCGTGGGCGCACCAGAAGCACGCCCACCGAACAGGTTGCCACCGAACAGCCGATACAATTGGACACGTATCATGTCTCGCAAACGACCCGCACCACGGCACCTGCCAGCCGACTTGCTGCACGCGGTCGTAATGGCTCCTACTATTTTGGCACACAGCCCAGAGGTGGCCGTGCTATGGCGTGGTCTGGCGTCCGCCATGACGCTTCACACCACCAGCAACACGCGTCGGTGTCGTCGGTGTCTCGACAAAGCCGCCACTCTCCTGCTGCGTCCAGCCAGACACTTTCAGATAACGCCATAAACACCTACTATCGGCTGCCCGACGGAAACGCTCGCGATGAAATCAATTTGTGACCGTTTTACTACCCCCCACCATCTTGAGCCGACTGCAGTCACGCTTTTACGCTACGTTCAGAATCGAGAACGTTTGCTATGGCCCGGTGTATCTGTCTGTCCAATCACGATTGTATCACTACATGCACACTACTAAACCATGACGGGTAAAGGATAAACAAAAAATATATTAGTGAAGGCGGATAAAGTCGGGCCCGCTGTCTTCAGAGGTGACGCTGGCCAGAGGGTGTGCAAGGGCACGATACTGCGAACGCAGCTGGTAACCAATGATGCTAGATGATAAAAGTACTGCAGAGTGTGCGCTGGTAAGCATCGATAACACGGCGAGCGTTGACATGTGTGTCGGCTACTTACAGTCTATGGTGTATATTTCGCTTACCAGGCCTGCTAATGCGTCGTTGGCCGCCAGGATGGCGCAGACAATGCTGGACAAAAGTACGGCCAAGCGGCCTAGAAACCCATGACGTAGCAATGCGCGGTACACGGACAAGCTGGTGTCACGCACTATGCTGCGCAGCACACTCAGGTAGACCCAGGAGAGACCAATGTTGGCCACGAGGTCAAGCGACAGCTTGCCCATGACCCAGGCGATGTGTCGCAGGGTCAGAATGCAGTTGCCAACCACGTCGGTCTGAGGTGCAAATGCGGCATAGACGAGGCCGCCTGCCACGATGCTGAGGAGCACGCCGGGTATACCCAGACAAAGCACCCAGCGTGCGTCGTTTGGGCTGGCGGTCGATTGGTAGGCAAACAGCACGAGAATTGCGGTGATACTGCCGCCTGATATGGCGAGCACGACCGAGCTTAGCAGCAGGCCAAGCTCACAGTCCACCAGCCAGGGCGAGCAGTGCTGCACCAGATGGGCGGTGGCACCAAGCAGTGCTACCACCGCCTGCAGCACGTTTAGCATCAGGGCCACACAGCGGCTCTTTTGCCAGCTGTGGCGGCACACGCGATAGCAGACGAGGATGCCCACGCAGACGTTGTAGACAAAGCAATACCACACGACAGCAGCAATGATGCGAGAAAACGTGGCTATAGCGGAGGATTGAAAGAGCCAGACGTTGTCGCCGGCAAGTGCAATGCCCAGCTGCTGGTGCATATCGCCGCTGTTGCCGCTGCCAGACGAACCGAGCGCGCTAGCGTTGGCGTTGGCGGCAGGCCAGCTCATGTGCGCAGTGTACAGCACTGGTCGTCTACAATGCTGCGTTGATGTGCGGTCAGCAAGGAAAAAGTGCGTGGCAAGGATTGGCCAACGCTCAAGGAGCACAAAGAAAGGCTATCGTATTTGCAGACAGGAAAAAGCGGAGCGCACAAGGCATCAGCGTACCGGCTCGCTTGTATTTAGCTCGGCTAGCTCAGATATGCCAACGCCCGTTCTAAAGACGGAGGCGGTCCAATCAATGCCATGCTTCTGCCTGCGACCCAATCTGGGCGCTGACGACCTCCTGGCTTTGCCGAATAGCCCCGTCCAAACCGGCCGTCGCATGGTGACTACGCCTTGGATCCATGCTGCGGGCATTAGGCGCGTATCGGCCGGCAGCGACGTGTTCCGAACGGCGTGTGTGATCGACTGGGCAGCGTCATTCGGCAGACAGCTAGAGATGCCATTCTGCCCTTACCCGACGCGTCCATGGCCACTGGCAGTGTCACATAACCACGCGACTTGAATATATGCTGGCATTTGCACGCGGAGCATGTGTGATTCATGACACCACCTTCTTAACTGGGGCATATGCGGGTGCCGTTGGGCCAGCACCAAACGAAAAAGGAGACACCGCCTTCGCCCGGTGACGCGTAGGTTTCCACGGTGAACCGGTCTTGCCTTGGACAGGCTGGTGCTGGTACATCTAGCCTGCCCGCTTGCCAACACGTAGAGACGGGCAACATGAAGCACTGTGTGGCCACAGACCACACGCGACACCGTCCACACTGACGAACGCTTGTGCCGCTGTCACGAAGGTGGAAGATGACGTCAGATGGTGGTGGGCGGCGCAGCTGTCATTGCAGAAGGCGCGGTGCGATGTATGCGTGTAACCGCCGCCATCTCGGTGGGCCTGTAAGACGGCTTGTACAGCCGACCCTGGTAAGCAGACGGCTGCGAAGCGTAGCGGCCGGCCATCGATGCTTGTGAGCATGGCAATAGGTGCGATTGGTAAAGCCTATCGTCACGCTGAGTGCTTGTACGCCGTACGCGGTATCAACGACAATCGCCGGCACAGCCCAGGGCGTATGTGTCAATCTGCACACGTGCTGTGTAGCGCGACATGTAGACATATTAATGCAGCTGCCATGATTGGTGTGTGGATCTGATGACGCTGCGCAGGCTGCTTTGCGTCGTAGCCACGCTGCTAATCATTGCAGCGCTTCTTTACACAGCCCGCGGTATCTCCTGCATCCAGCGTGCGTCCAGACTTGAAGCTAACCAGTAGGACAGAGTAGTTTGCCAAACACAGCGCTGGCCGGTGCGTCTTGCCAAGAGTCGGTTTGCCACTGCCAAGAATAATGTGTGAGACGGCCGGCTACGGATGATCCAATCCAGCCGTAACAAGCACGTCATTTGTCGCTCACAGCGTCATTGCTGTCACCAGCATAAGAATTCCCCCCGCAGTCACTGCCACACACACAGCAACTCATTTCTCCATTGTTCACCTGCACCA
>KZ992851.1:345-14197 GCA_003614735.1 Thamnocephalis sphaerospora | reverse complement strand
CGATGAAGGTGAGGATGAGGACGAGCTGCAGCTGGAGGCTATGAGCGAGCCACTGTCTTCAACAGACGATGAAGTCGACGACAACTTATCCAGGTCACTGCGCAGCAAGAAAGAGTAGGTCTGTCTGTGTTCAGAGCGTCACGCTTATTCTCTAGCCAGCTGTGATCACCGGGGCCGTATTAGTGGGTGCGATATTGTGGGTGCAACCTTGTTACAACAATGATCAGCACTTTAGGGTGCTTTTGCCGCCATCGTACTCGTTACATTATGGATTTGTGCTGATTGCCAGTCGCGCGTCAAGATGCGTACTACACGAGCATTGTAGTAGGCTCGCTATGCGTGTGCTTTTGTTGCGTACGAATATCTACCGACACTTGCCGGGCACTTGTGTGCTCGTAGCATTTAGTGCATCTGGCCTAACTGGTAGATTGCCAATGTTTGCAAACTCAGAAGCGTACTAATCTACGCACGCTTTTAGTTACCACAAATACCACCTACGTTTATTACATTTCCACAAACCTGCGAGTACCCAGAACACCCACACTGGTCAACAAACCGTTTTCATCTATGTTGCGAGCGCAGAGACGCGCTAGAAATTTTGCGCGCGCTTTGTGCGCCTTTTGTAGATATTAGTTTGGTTAGGTTCCTATTTCCTCAGCTAAAGACCTTAGGGGGTATGTTGGCCGAGCGGTCTAAGGCGCTGCACTCAAGTTGCAGTCTTCTTTCGAAGGCGTGAGTTCGAATCTCACACATACCACCATATGTTTTGCTACCTGTTACTTTTTAGATGCGCAACGCTTTTTGCGCCCAGGTTCAAGTAGATGCGGTGTGTGTGGGCGTTAATGCAGATCCATGTAAGCGACAACAGAGGCCAGCTTACTAAGTTTGCCTTTTGACGCGCAGAATCACGATCTTTGCTCGGTTTGCGATTGCGCCTGGTATTTCCACGCAGCGCTGATCATGTCCCAATGGTACAATGCACCGCTTTGCAGTAGGTTTTCGGATGTCTTGCGTGTCTCGTCGGGAACTGTCTTGCCACTGCTGCCGTCGACAATTCTACACGTCGCATCAATTTCATTGAATTGCCCGCATCGTTGTTACTCCACGTTTGTCAAGCAGCTCCACCGCAACCTCGTGAATGCCTCTCACGCTCACAGTAACTAGTGGCAACCCCTTGACGCAGATTTGCAACATTGTATATCCAATGCACACCGTCTTTTTGCCACACCCTTGGAGAGCACCATAGCTGGCAAATTTATTGCCTAGAAACGCGAGGCTATGCGCTTTCCGTCAGAGTAGATCGCCAAATATTGTCTTTCCTTTGCTTCTCCGACTAGGAAACTTGCGGCGTTGATGACATGTCTTTATCCCTGCGTGCGTTCGTTCTTCACACCATACTATACACGTTTTCACACTTGCCACCGTGGTGTGACAAGCAGGTTGTTTTGTGACAACAGCACGGCATCTCGCTATCCTAGCATGGGCCCTTTAGGCAAAGTGTATTTATAACAGTTGAGTATACGGGCGTGCGTTTCGATGCAACAAGTAGATGAAGCACCGCTGCGTTTAGCGACAACAGCTCCGGTGCATCTGGGATGTTTGCATGCACTGCACTAATATCCGATTGACTATATAAGCCGCGTCTCATTTGCTGTAGCATCGTCTGATTTGCACACCACTCTCAACCAGCTGTTCCACTTTTACTGCATATCACCAAGCGTTACGCACTCACGCCGCTCGACTACACGCCGTTACGATAGAAATCATGCATTTCACCTCGTTGTTCAGCATCACCGCTGCTGTTTTGGCGGGCATTGCCCTTGCTGGTTCGTTTGCATCTGCCTCGTCGCCACAGCGCTCGTCAAATCGGCATGCACCGGAGGCGCCATTGCTCAACATGGCACCATCGCTGAACGTGGTACCGTCGCTGAACATGGAGCAGTTCTTACAGTCCAGCCCGGCCACACCGGAAAACCATGCGGTGTTGGATAAGCTCACCCAGGGCCAGTTTCAGCTCTTTCCATTTGCCGTTGTGCAGCCAGAAGGCACGAAAATTGTGAAAGGGGGCGAGTTTGTTTGGGCTTCTCGCACTATCGCTGTGCTGAACATGGTTGACGCCAACGGTGATACCATTCGCCATGTGGTGACGGAAAGCGACACCCGTACAGGCAAAATAGGCGCCATCAAAATCAGAGACTACTCTCGAAATGGAAAAGGTAACCTTCGGCCCGTCGACATCAAGTTTCCCAGTGATCTTCCGCTGAATCTTAGCAGTTCTCCGATGGATCGTAACATTGTCGCTGGAAGACAGGCGTCGGAGGCCATGGCTGTCTATTTCGTCACGCAAGGCAACACAGTTGATGCATATGTCAAAATGTATCAGGGCACAGCAGAGTTTAGACTGGAAAATGTAAAGAGGTGGAACCGCAAGGAAATCAAATTTGTACCTGGCCCCAGGATGACCAGGATGTAATACCCTGCAAGCTATTTGTAGCGCAAAATGCCGTATGCACTGTCGTGCACTCATTCTCAGTAAACATTGCATGCATGCTGCGACGAATATACGGCAAAGATGGTGCTAAACAAACACGTACATTGACAGATTAGCTGTCTGCAGTATGAAAGCGGATGGTATGCAATATCACTGCCGCCAAGTACCGCACCAGCGTCAAAATGGGCAGCTACAATGTTTTTGCAAAGAAATGGCGCGGTTTAGTGCAAGTGGCTGCTCTGTCTTTCAGAAGCGTGGTAGATGTGTTTTATCGCTGCTCGGTCGTCATAAAGGCAGTCGCTGAATAGTGCGAGTATATTTGACGGTACATTGGCGCACATCGCTGACAGCGCACTAGCACCGTGACTCTGTGGTATCCTGGCGTCGACGTGGTGACGTTGCCTGCCCTAGATGCACGAGTACGCCGTGTGCGAGTACAGGAATCACCCGTCGGCTGCATCCTGTTGCACTGGCACGAGCAGTTTGTGCAGTTTGTTGACTCGATTTTGGCAAACTGGTGCAGCTTGGTGAAATTCAAATGCGGCAAGAGTAATGTAGTCGGCTATACTGAGCGACAAGCTTGCTATATGCTCAAAATGGCGGTGCCAGATGCGCAGCGTGATGCAAAACGAGTAACGCCGACGACGCAGTGGATCGTCGTACTGCATGCGCGCCGAGAGGCAAACAAGAATCACAAATGGCACACGGTGCTTTTGCCATAGTAGTAGTAGGCTTCAAATCATTTTGCTGACACGCTTCTTAACCGTTATGCTGGCGTAATCGACGTGTGTCTCACCGCGCTTGTAGTCAAGCACAGCGGTTATCTCACAAATGGGTTCGTACTTGACAATATCGATCTGCTGCAGTTTCCCGGTCAATAGGCTGATTTCATCGTAAAACTCCTGCCAGGACCACTTGGAGCGCCATGGTCGCCATACGGCTGAATCTTTACAAACTTGAGGCCCCAAAATAGATGGGCAATATCCACGGCATACAGCGGTTGCATCATTCTTGAAATATCGATTTCAGTTCTATCCTTGGTAGTCTTGGTAACAGTGCCTTTGCATCCTTTGGTACCTTGTAGCAAAAGTCCGGATGAACTCTGCACATTTCGTTTTTGAGTATCTCGCTGAGTGCAGCTTCTTCAAGTGTACCGCAGCCTGATCTGGAACCTGGACTGTAGCCTGAGTCCAAGCCTGAGCTAGAGCCGAGCTGCCTGGAGCATTCAATGCAGCACTTGCAAATGGACCCAGGAGAGCGATGCTGGCCAGAGCAGCGACAGCGGTGCCGATCAAAGTGGTGAAGCGCATGTTGTCTAGTTTGATGACATGCAAGTTTGCCAAAATTTGCAAAGCGGTTCTCGTGAATGAGCTGAGTGTAGGATGAGGTGTCGAACAAGCGAGGTTAGCGGAAATGGGGCGCTCTTATATAGCGGCTCAAGCATGCGTCGGTCGATAGTGCTCCACAGCATCGACCGCAACATCATGCGCAGATTCCGAGTGTAGCGCGGTGTCTTCCAGTCTATCTGTTTCAACTGCAACAGCATCCGATTCAACGCAGCCGAGCCATCATGTATCTGGTCAAGCCATTACGGATTATTACCATACGCATACGTTTACATGATCAGAGGCGAAACACAGGCAATTGTCAAAGAAAGAGCAAAGTGAAGCGTCGATACAGCTTATGGCATATTAGGCTAGGAAACGCAAATTGGATGAACCAAATCGGAGCAGCGGCTGTTGCATAAAAGTGCCAGGTCTACAAAAGCGTGAATGACACGGCAAGCGGAATATGTTTGCACAATGTGGTGTTAGCCAGCGCAAGTGAATAAGCAGGTAGCAACAGAGTGAGGTACGGTAGTACGACTGCTCTTTTCAAACATAGTATCTGGTGGAGTAACGCGGACACGCGGTCTATTCAGTGAATCGACAGCGCGCCAGTGTGTGCAAAAGCATGCCGCCGTATGCCAGCTCACTTGATTTAGGTAACATTGAAACGTTGCATAGAGTCCACCACAGGCAAGCATCTAGTGTACACCCAGAGCGTGCTCACTGGCGCAGAAAAGTCAGCGAGAGTATCTGAAACGCTCGAAAAGAGCGCTATGATATTTGATTTTTCTGCATTGAACGGATTGATCGCAGAAATCGACGTTGCTTTGGAGAAAGAGCACGCAATGCACTGCATAATCTGACAAGGCTGGAGATTGCTGCGCGCTATTTGGCGCCAAAACTGTAGACTTCCATGGCTCCCCAGCTGTCGGCTACGCGCACAAGACCTGTTGCGTACTTGCTTATTCTCGCGGGACATGTTGAGCAATTTTCGAGGCTAAATGGAAGCTTTGTCCCGTCCTGGCCATCAAATAGCTGTCCAAAACAGCCAAATAGATGACAAGGCTTTTCAACGTAGCGTAAATTGTTGTCAGTTTTGTGCATGATATGATATCTGGCGGTTCCTCCCGTATGGTTCCGTAGACTGCATTGAATGCCACGATATTGCAAGAATTACGTTCGTTGGCCGTTATAAATGTCGTCCAGCAGCCCTGCGAGGCTCAAAGGTATAGTAGCCAAGGTGATTTGGCTTCCCGTCTAGCGCTTTATAGGCTGCATCGTAAATGCTGTCGAGATGGGGGTATCGTCCACGCTCCCGCCACAGTTGGCTCTGGAGTTTGTCGAAAGTCTCAGGCCCATTACGATCTTGAATCTGCTTATCATTGAAATAAACCAGGCTGAACGGCGCCGGTGACTGCATGTCAAACTTTCTTTGCAGTTCGCTTCGCTTCTGCTACGTGCTAGGGACACAGTCGCCGTCAAGTGCGTACATATGGGTGACGGCTGGTCTGTCTCCGCCATCCCTGCTTGTAAATTGTATCGCTGCCACAGATACTCGCATGGTTGTACCGCGAAACAAGTCATACATTCTTTCTTTGTATGGCCTGTACCTAGGTAGCTGCGTAAAAGCGTAAACACGACGAATGTATCTGCCTTGCTTCCAGTTGCGCTCTGTACAGACACGACGACGATACGTATCACGCCAGTCCAGTATTGCCCAACACACCGCTAGCGGGCTGTCATTTTCGGCGCTGGTTCTGACTGACGCGGTACGTGAACACCAATTTAGGAAGTGTGCCTCGCATTCTTGCGCTGTTCGTGCAAAGTCGTGTTGGTGCAAAGGCCGGCAACAGCACAGCGATAGGGCGACGACACGTGCACACTCCCGGGGCAGAGTCAAGCACCGCACTAGTATCAAAATATACAGTTATAAAACCTTTGTGAGGAAGCGGCGTTGACTAGTGCGAGAGGTTGGCATGTCTCTTTCGAAAGCGCTGCAGAGATGTTCTATCATTGCTCAGTCGCCATGAAAGGAACAGCTGAATAGCCTATTTTTGCACCTCTGGACTGTGCCCACTATGTATTTTCTGGGTCTTCTCGGATCGCCAATACAGTGCAACACAATAAGCACATTTTCCTTGCGCATACCTATTGACAGCCTGCTGTAGAGTGGCACCAGAGATGGACATCGGTGTGACAAGTAGGAATTTATTGGCTGGTAGCTCGTCGGTCATGCCGACAGCGCAATGCCTGCATCAGGCCAGCCCGTCGAAAAAGCGACATCATGTTCAACT
The DNA here is from genome assembly GCA_003614735.1 of Thamnocephalis sphaerospora. NCBI lineage: Eukaryota > Fungi > Zoopagomycota > Zoopagomycetes > Zoopagales > Sigmoideomycetaceae > Thamnocephalis > Thamnocephalis sphaerospora. Next base: position 8,084 of record KZ992851.1, on the reverse strand, counting down.
TGGCAGTGGCTACTGAGAGCAGCTGCCACAAGGCGCATGCTTAAAACGACATCATCGAGAGGAACTTGTTGCCGGCCCTTGTCAAAGGAGTACCATTGGTGTTGCCGCCAGCAAGATCGTTTATCAGCTGTGTATCCAGCTTCCGGATCGCAGGCCTGGATTCGACTTTGGGCTCTAGCAGCATGTTGATGAGCTTAAGCAAGCTGCTGTTTTCCAAAGTCTTGATGCGCGGGAACAAGTGCTCGCCAGTCCTGGCAACGTGTGCCATTGCGTTCTTGAGATAGCCCCTATTCCAAAGTTCGTCTTTGCCGGTGCGAGACGAGTGACTGATGCCATAGGGGGGCAGACCGACCGCCGCCGAGTATATTGTTGCGCCAAGCATCCAAGAATCGCGCTTGTACTGATCCAACGGGTTGGGAGAAAACTCTTCGGGCGATTCGTAGCCTTGCGTGCCGCCAATCCTATGCTTCAGGTCGTTGCCGACCTGCTGCGACGCATCAAAGTCGATGATGGTGACTCGAGGCTCACCGGTTTGCGCATCGTCGTGGACGATGATGTCTACGGTTTAGCAAAGTGTGTCAGTCAGTAAGAGTGGGAATACGGGCAAAACGACAAAGGTACGTACTGTCTGGCTTGATATCGCCATGGACCCAGCCGAGACGATGAATGTACTTGAGCGCTATGCGTATCAATGCGCCAGCATGGGTTATTCATGGCGCTTACATACCATTGTTGTGTAAATCAATGCTTACCGGTGATGAGCTGCACAGAGATGCTTGACAGAATGGCATCCTTCTTTTTCGGATCCACCTTTTTGACGTATTCGGTCAGGTTATCGCCTTCGAGCCTCTCCATGACCAGACAATGGGTGCCTTTGCGGGTCTGTACAGAGCCCTTTAGGGCAACGAACATGTTTTTGACCTTGGACGGCATGCCGTAGCGCCTCGGGTCGCCTCGGTGAATACGCTATAGCATGTCGGTGTAAGTATACAGCCTGCAGCCATTCCATCGCGACATACGTACAACGAGAGCATCGTGCTCGATCTTGTAGGCTTCTTTGTCAGTGTGGCACTTGAGAAATGCCGGGTTACCCTGATATTTCACCAGCGCAGTCTGTGCTTGGCCTGGTCGGTTGGTGCTGCTATCCTCAACGATGACACCGGGAATGTCAAGCTCAATATTTGCGTGCGCAAACTCCCCAAGCCACAGCACGGCGAGGATAACGGTGGTAAAAGAGACGGAGGAGAAGCGCATAGTTGATAGGTGTGGCCGTGAGGCTCTATTCTTGGTGTTCGTAACGGCGCAGATCCGGCGTATACAATACGGCTGGATAGAGTGGAGACGTGCGTTAAAAGACGGCAGAGAGATAGCGGTGTGTTTGTGCGTTTGGAGGTTTGGATGTGTGTGTATGTGTGTTCGTGTTCGTGTTTGACTGTTTGAGGATTCGTGTCGGTGTGTTTGTATGGCTGATGTTTGTTGCTGAACTGTGGACAACGTAGTCGCCGCGCGCGCGCTTATATAGCTGGTCTTGCAGCCAAACCAGCATACTGACGGCGAAGGTATCCCCCTATGGCACCCAGAATCTGGCGCCGCACGTGTTCCATGTGGAAATCGGCGCAGGCTGCGCTTCAAACCATGTTGCAAATTGGTCAGCACACGCAGTACATCGTGACCAAACTGCGTGTTTACAGCCCTCAAAGAGGCAAGAACTCTGAAAAGAAAAATCGGCTAGAACACACGTCGCATGCTCCTGCGTCCATGGCTCTCGACTTCTTGGTGCCGGGACGCTTCTCGTGCCATCGGCATCACGCTGATGACGCCCTTGTGACATGTACGCCCACGTGTACATTTCTCAATTTGGACTCGGATCTCCGCTCGCTTGCAGGATCGCCGCCTGTGGTATTCATCAGAGCCATGGTCGCACTTGTTTAGCAGCAACGCAATGGCAATTAGCCCTTGCACACACACACACACATATATATACACACTTTTGTACCTGGACACTATTCCTTGCTTCCTCTATGGCTTAGCACTATCAAAGGCCATCCCGCAGCATCTCATCTTACCTCTTGTGTAGCGTGCAAAACCCACGTGCAAGGGCGTGACCATGCCATGGTGCACACCTCTCGTGTTACCGTCGTCAGGCAACTTGTGAAGATAGCCGGTCTGATTTGCAGCCCTTTGGTATGCACATTGGTGTTCAATGCAACACGTGTGGAGTGTGTAATCGCCTGGACACGGGAAAACCAAATCTAGCATACATGACATGCTTGTACAATACCGACTGCGTTTATGCATGCGGATGCTCAACATCTCGTTCGCCCGGAACGCTGCTTAAAATCGAATGCTTGTATTAAATGAAGAAACAAATCTGCGAAACAGAGCATGCATTCGTTGATGTGATCACCGTCTTCGTCGCTGAGCCTCCTCTGCTGGAGCAGGCCAATCAGTTACGGCCGCATGATCTCGTCGTAGATGTACCTCTTCAGCTGCTCCTTGGAAAGCTGGTCCTTGTGCTTGTCAAAGTCGAAGAAGCCCTCGGGAATGCCATCGGAGCTAGGCTCATCCTCTGGGTCGTGGTAGGCCTCGAGGTACGGATGTGCAAGCGCCTCCTCGCAGGTGATGCGCTTCTGCGGGTTAAAGGTAAGCATGCGCTCAAGCAGATCAAGAGCGAGCGCGCTAGCGTTCGGAAACATGTCGGCAAACGGAATCTTCTTCTTGAACGGCAGACTACGGATATAGTCGCGCGCACGGCGACTCTTGATGGCGTAAAAGTCCTCCATGGTGGGCGTGCCGAGCACATCCAGAATGAGCGTCAGCTGGTGGTGGTAGTCGCGGCCTGGGAAGAGCGGCCGACCGCTGAGCATCTCGGCCAGGATGCAACCGACGGACCAGACGTCGATAGCCTTGGTGTACTCCTTGAATGTAAGCATAATCTCCGGAGCACGGTACCAGCGGGTGGCGACGTATTCCGTCATGAAGCTGGCGTTGTTCTCCTCGTCAAAGTTGGCACTGCGGGCCAGACCAAAGTCGCACACTTTAAGATCGCAGTTGGCGTTGAGCAGCAGGTTGGACGGCTTCAGATCACGATGCAGCACATTGGCCGAGTGCATGCACTTGAGCGCACGGAGCGTCTGGTAGATAAAGTACTGGCAGTGGTCGTCGCTGAGTTCCTGCGTGCGAATGACACGGTGCATGTCTGTCTCCATCAGCTCTTGGACCAGGTAGACCTCGGTGAACGAGTCGTAGGTCGCTGGCTTGACGATATCCAGGATCGAGATCACCTGCATTGAGCGGAGGCAAGTGATGGTCAGCAACGCTCCGGGTGGCTCAGGCCTCACAGCCACTGCTCACTTACGTTCTCGTGCTGGAAGAAGCGCAGCAGCTTGATTTCACGCAGCGTGCGGAGACAGAACATGGAGTGGTCAAAGGGTGTGATCTTCTTGATGGCCACCTTTTGACCGGTAGGCCGATGCACAGCCGAGCTATGCAACGTCAATAGCATATGGTCGCGTGGCAAAGCCATACCCAAAAGCCATTGGTTAGCCTACGCCACGAAGCATGGTATGCACCCTTTCTATGTGCACCAGCTCGGCCGCTGATGCGCAGAACGCGTATCAAAGCCCAGTCGCTTACCAGACGACGCCATAAGCGCCTTCGCCCACCACATCGATGATGTCGTAGTCTTCGCCAGCGTTGAAGCTGCGCAGGCGCTGCTGAACCGAGTTGCTGTGGCTCATGATGATGACTGTGGTAGTGCGGACTTGTTTAGCCTGACGGCGGGCGGATTGCGCAGACCGTTGCGGAGTGGTTGGTTAGTGAACACTGCGAGAATAAAGAGTAGACAAAGAGTGGCCACGCGGTCGACGTGGCGTGCACGGGCTGCGCGTGGGGTCAACTAGGCGGCAGCTGGCGAGCAGACAGTGCGGCTCGACGGTGAAGAGAGCGGGCGCTAATAGAGAAATGAAGCAGAGGGCAATGGCGGCAGGAGCAGGTACACAGTAGTAGTAGTAGTAGCAACGACAACAACGGCGGCAACAAGATGGCACAGGCGAATGGTGAGGAGAAGCGAACGCGGCAAGGGCGGAGTGGCGTAGGGCGGACACACAGCACGGCAGCGCCACTGTATAGTTTGTCTAAACACGTCTCCACACGCTGACGAATCATCACTCGCGCACGCATCGCACATCGTGTGCGTGCGCGCCTGGGATCGTCCGGCTTCGCTCCATGTGCATACTCCCACCATCCTCGCTCAGCGATGTGTGGCCCACGGCCATCGGCGCTAGCTGAGTTGGCACGGCGGGCCGGCGCCGTATGGGTGGTGCTAAATGGAGCGCCGCTTACTCCGCCCGATTTTTGGACACCGTCCAGCGACAACGCGACGCGCAAACACATCGTTTACAGCCGTGACAGCAGCTTACCTGGAATAAAGCACAAGGCCTGCACGGTGCCGGTATTACGGTGGCGGTGGTTCAATGTATGTGTCCGCAGGAAATGCGGGTACGTGTGTGTGTAGACGAGGCTTGCAAATGAAAGATGAAAGACGGCCGAAAGCACAGCTTCCAGCGACAATGGATGAGCAGCCGAGACACCGCGCAGTGGGCAGAAGCAGCAAGTGTGTAGTTGGTGAGGACAGCGCGCAAAACGCAGTAGAGATGGCAGTAATGGAAAGAGTAGGGTGAGCGCGGCACGGCGTGGCTCGACGCCTGCGGTTTCTCAAGTAGCGAGGCGTCTGGAGATCCGTCGCATCATCATCATCAGACGTCTGCTGTAGACATGTACTACAACGGGCTATCCTCTTGTAGCTTGGGCGAATGATGTGGGCCCAATGTGGCAGTGTATTGACGCAAATGTTACTTTGAAACAGGCACGCTTGAGAGAGCGTCTATCGCTGCAGCCATTGGCCCACATGTCAGGGCACACTGGCGGACAGGCCAATCGATGCACGCCACCATGGTACGGAGTGAGCCGCGCTTTACTACTGTGGTGTCTCATGTATACCCCTTCACTTGCGAATGCAACGCTCATGCCGATGCCTTGCTTGGTGTGGGCGTCAGAGCAGGCGGTGCTGCCGGTGCGCTGTCCGCGTCGGCATCGTGCTCGGCTGCGCCTGCACCACCAGCAATGGCCGAGGCCGCGCTGAGGCTGGCCACCGAAAGCACCATTTCCAGCGAGCCCATAAGCCGCACCAGCTCCTGCTGTTGGCGCACTTCCTGATGCACGGCCACCTTGAGCTTGCTGAGCAGGCCTGCCGTGAGCGGCGACTCGGTCAACACCGGCTCGTAAATGTCTGTAATCACAAAGGTGAGCGTGTTAGCTGCGAACCATGTCGCTGTCGCTGGTGTGCCTACCCAGCACACGCTCGGCCACATGCATCAGAATGCTGGTGTACCGCGGTCGCGGCAGAGTCTTGCATAGAAAACGCAGCAACGGCTCCAGCGCAACGTCGTCACGTCGCGACAAGGCCATTTTCAGGCCACCACGGTGTATGAGCTCTTGCAGCAGCGACACGACGATGGTGGCTTGGTGGCGCTGAAGAGTGGGAAACACGCGACATTGTCAGTAAACTTGTTGGCACCGTAGCCGCAGTCGCTGCAACACCTACTCCGCTCAATGCAGCGTCCAGTGCGTTGCCGTACTGGAAGGAGCGCAGGTACTTGTCGTAGGCGGCCAGTTTCTTCACGCGCCGTGCCTCGACGACAAAGTCGTCTTGAGCCAGTTCGTGGCCAACGCCGCGCGAGAAGAAGCGGTAGGCACCCTGCTGCAGCACCTCGGCACGTTCCTCTCTCCGCGTCGCATCTTCTGCTCCAGCGCGGCGCGTGCGCAGAGCCAGCATGCCGCTCGACATGCCAACCGCCAATACAGAATCATTCGGCTGTTTTCATGTCGTAGCATTAGCCAAGATTACCAAGATTGACGTCCACCCCGGTGCCACGTACCGACATGCCAATGCTAAGCACTGGCGCAGGCTGGCGTACAGTGTGCACCACCTGCCAGGTCTGTGGGTCGTAGATTTTCACGTGCTGGTCCAGCGACCCAGTCACCAAGCGCGTTGCATCCATGGCAAACGCCAGCGAGGTGACGGTCTTTTGATGGTTGCCAATGGCCTGTGTCAGCCGTCCACCCGCCAAAAGATCCCAAAGCTTAAGCGTCGGTCCGCCTGAAAACGCATCATGGCACCAATGTATCAGCGGTAAGGTACAGCAGCGAGCGACGACGACGACCGTGTAGGACCTACCGGCTGATACAATCAAGCCACCGCCTGGGAATGCAATCACATCCTCCACCGGCTGGCCGTGCTGCATAACCATTGCGCACTGAGAGCTGCGCGCATCCCAAAGCCGGACCGTATGATCGTATGATGCCGTGATAAATAGCGATGGGTTGTCGGTGGAGAAGCGACCGGCACGCACGTAATCCTGCTCGTCCATTGCATGGCACGCACGGTAAGCAGCTATACTTTCTTACTCGGCACTCTCTCCTCGGATATACTGCCCAAATACCCGCAAACGCCCTACCTGATGCTCGTCAAACTGCACCACAACCTGCTCGCTCGGCAGATCCCACAGGCGAACCGATCGATCGTCCGAACAGGTGAGCACCTGTGTGTTGTTGGAGGCAAAGCGCGTGACATGTACTGGGCTGCGTTGTCGCCACTGCCGTCAGCCGGTGTAGCTAGTGCTGCAGCACAGTGGGCTGCTTACCGCGTATGGCCGCGCAGCGTACGCAGAATCGCTCGGCTGTTGGCATCAAAGACCTGGACCAGACCTTCGCCATCGCCTGCCACCAGCAAGCGGCCATCTGCGCGATAGTCCACGGCATGCACCGGCTCCTTGAAGCGCGACACTGTCCGCTGCACCACGCGCGTCCGGCCACCGTACATCTGGACGCGTGCTGATGCTGCCACCGCAAAGTCGTGCGGTGCGGCCGGCGAGAACGCGATCGCATTTACCGTGCCATACTCTTTGACAAGCACGGGCGCCTGTTGCCAGCGCCTGTTAGCCGCCAGCCGCAGCGTTCTGCCGGACAATCGCCTACCTGAAACTTCTTCCAGTACTTGCCGTCCACGTTTTCCCGCTGCGAGGTGACCCGCGGGAACTGCTTCACCGTCAGCTTGCGATAGGAGGGTGCTTGGGCAGACATGGTGTCGTCTAGTCGTAGCCGCTCACTACTAGGCACGATCCGCAGCCGGATTCCAAACGAACATGCGTCTATGCCGGACAATGATAGCAGGGCGACGGGCAAAAGAAGAAGCAGCCGCACGCACGCGATGAATGTGGCACGGCCAGCTGGCTGCACGGCCGTGTGGTTTTCTTTTTTTTGCGACGATGTGCCTTGGGTCAAACTGCGTCGACCACACGCATGTTGTGCTTTTGCCGCAGGGCGCAGCGTTGCCGTCGTGCACACCGCGCCCCTCTCCGTTTATATTTCCGGCACGCTTGTTGGATCGTGCCGCCGCTGCCGCCCTGCCACCACACGCATTCCTGGCGTTGCCGCTGTAAGCGCGTCTGATTCGGCAGGATTCCCGCCACTTGCTGTTTGCAGATCGCGTTTCTGCGTAGCTTTCTTCGCCGTCGTCTGCGCGTACATTATAGCCACCATGGCGTTCCGGCTCGGCTCGAAAAAGGTCTACTTTCCGTCGACCATCATGAAAATCGTGCGCAGCTCGCTGCCGCCGAATCAGGTGGCATTCCGCGTCGAGCCCAAGGTCAACAAGCTTGACGTGCGCGACTATCTTC
>KZ992850.1:0-14203 GCA_003614735.1 Thamnocephalis sphaerospora | reverse complement strand
CGAGCATTTTGTGCATCACTCTGATTGGCCAGACCGACCTGAATCTCATCGACTACACCTCGAGTGGATACATCCACTCGTGCCGCTGTTACGCCTGCAAAGGTCGTAACAAGGGGAAAGGATTCAGTGCGTATTAACGAGAGGAAACGAGCACGCCGGGCGCTTGATTACCGATGAAGCGTTCGTCGAGACGTGTGTAGCGATAAAAAATAATGTCAGCGGGGGCACGTAGAAGTGATGATTAAGGCAGTTAGGAGTATTGAAGCGGGTATCATTCTTGATTTATTTTTTTCCGAGGCGCGGTTAGTACGCGTTTATATACGCGCGCGTGTTCGTTGATCCGAGCGCAGTATACATCAGCGGTGCAAATCGGGATGGGCGCTTATTACTCCAGAGCGTTGACTTATTAGCCCTGGTCATGGCCTTGTCCGGCGGCCTTGTTAGCTTATGCCGCTCGCTGGCTCGGGAACTGGCGCGTCTTCTGGAGAGCATAGCTCGAGCTGTACGCAGTGGAATGTGACTTGCATAACGTAACAACGACTCTCTCAGCCATCTTTTTGGATTAATGGTGTAGCACCGTGGTCGACTGTCTACGCGGCAGATCAGCAGGTTTTTGTGCTGCAATGATAGTTTATTACACGTGGAAAGTGGTGCGTGGGTGACTGTATACTGGTATGCAGTGGTGGAACGATACACAGTGTACGTTGGTTAGTGCATATTGCGCGTATGGTTTGCTACACTAAATTAATTAGCTGGTTGACCTGCATGGACAAAGCCCCACATGTGCATCTGACGGCCATGCATCTTGGACAATGTCGCGTGTAGAGCAAAAGACTTGGCTGTATGTAGTGACTTGAGAGGCGTTATGCCGTCCCAAACAGTATTTAGGAGCTGCAACACCCTGGTGGCTAGCCAATTGCAGGCGCACATGCAAATCTAATTGCTACCGTTGAGTTGCATACCATTGTGTTATGAATATGTTTTCATTGCATTCATCTAGATACGGTGGCTTTTGACGGCATGGTAGGCGAGGCGCATCAATTCTACGTCAATCTATCATCTAGGAGACAAACTTGCGCCACAGCGCAGCGCATGCTCATGTCCTATCCTCCACCGGCTGATCCAAACAAAGCCATGGCCTTCAGTGCACCGATCAGGTGCTGCCAATGTCATTTAGCGCCTCGCAGATCATCTGTTGTTTAAACGTAATGATGGAGTCAGCGTGATAAACTGGTGGTCGACCTCACTTGTGAACGCGAACAGAAATAACCTGCTTGCAGCAGGCTGTAGCGAGGGCGATGGTATTACTACCGCATCGGTGGGCGAGCCAACAAGTGCAAGTGTGACAGCAGAGGTGATGCCGGGTAATGAGGCGGGCACACGACGAGTCCTGTGACACTGCATGATCGTAGCCCGGTAAAAGGCGCGATGGCTGGTTGCATAAAAGAACGAGATGGAAAATCAGTGCGCAGGATAGCGTGCTGCAAAACATAGTGCAATCCTTGATGGTTACAACGCCCAAGGCATTGATGCATTTCTCCAACTCCCATACACACGACTTTCCATTATCAGTAGTTCAATCACATTTTTTGTCTATCGCATGGTACGTGCATTGTATAAACCTCGTGGGCTAGGAACCACGCAAGTAATGAAAACCAAATAGAGCCGCAAAACTGCCGCAAAACTGCCTCATGCATTGCTCGCGCCTCGTGGTTGCCTGCACACAGGTGTGGCACTTGTTGCCCTTACGTTTTGCGAAACTGAAGCCGGGCTATTGGTCTGAAGAATTTGCAGCCAAGTGTCCACGAGCGATGGCACCCACAAAGCACGCCCGCTTATCCAGCCTCTCGCCCCAAGCCACACCATCACACTTTGCATCGCCGCGTATCTATAGTCCTTCACGTCAGTCTCTGCTTTGCCTCTACACATTGTCTCCGATACAGGTAGCATTGTGCTTGGCACTATTAGCCATACACCATGTGCGCATTCTCTGTCCGTGCACTTTTTACTATAGCGGCCACCGTGTTGCTAAGCAGTGGCTTCTCCTATGCGGGCCCAACACAGCCTGGTGTGTCATCTAGCGGCAGTACATTGCTTCAGGCTCCAGCTCAGTCTGATTTTCCGCCGAGCTACGATTCGCTATTTGCAAACCCAGCGCAATCTGCTGCACCGCCAGGCAACGAGACTAGTTGGCCCCATCAACCTGATATCCATATCATAAAATGGCACCCTGATGGAGAAAATGGCATGCGCACGGCAATTGTAGACTACAACGGCGTGAATGGCTTGCTAAAGTGCACACCACATGTAGATCGGCACAGAATCGAGATTACAGTACTCAGAGTAGGCTCGGAAATAGAATGAGAGTTTGCATGCAACTGCGCTGACCCTCGACTAGACACTTTGGCAAAATATCTCGCATATCGAGCCTTTTCGCGCGCAGGAAATACTGGACACGTTTCAGACAAATGACGGCTACCATTGCCTGGTACTGGAGACGATCAGAGGATACAGTCTGCGCGAGTACATATCCATGATACCAGAATATTACAAGGATGTGGCTATATCCAAATTTGCCACCACTCTGTCATACGGTAAGTGCCAGATAGCCATGATAGCTTGCGGTTACAAGCCAACACTCACGTCGCCGACGCACAGGAATCCACCTTGTTTACAAAAACGGGTTTACTCACGGCAGCATCAACCCAGACTGTAGGTGCAGCCTTCACATCGTCGCTGCCCTTTACGTAGCCCTACATGACGCATTGTTTAATGACAGCTATTTATTGCCAGCCAAATGAGAGAGATGGCACTGTTGAATTGGTCCTTACCGGCTTTGAAGGATCGCAGCCTCTGGCAGCCTTACCACAGCCGTCAATCGTCAAGCCGATCGGTTATACTCCACCAGAGGACTACGTCAAGTCGAAAGTAGATCAGCGCTTGCGTGACACATGGATGTTTGGCGCAACGCTGTACTTTATGACAAACGGTCACCCGCCCTATGGCTTTGCATACTCCGAAAACCACAAAGCAATGCTTCCGGTGTCTGCAGAGGAGCTGCAGCAAACAATGGAACAGGTAGCGAAAACCGGCAACAACACGTATCCACCGCTGAAAACAAAGAACGCAGCATTGGCGCAAGAAATAGAGAGGCTCCTGGAGCCTAAGCCTGAACATCGCTATTACGTAGACAGCATTGCATTTTTGGGCAGTTTTGACGATTTCGGATACATAACAATGGGCAGCTATCTTTGGGAGCTATGGGACTACCTAAAGTCGAAGCTGCCCATCATTGGGAAGCCTAGCTGGCTGGTCGAACCGCCCCTACACAGCCATGTTGAGGACACGTCTACGCGGTATAAGAACCCGTGAAAGCCAAATGCACACGCTGCATTGCGTAATAGTTATCATATAGCTAGCCGCACGGTACATTGTGCCATATGCTCGTTTACAGTAAACCCGCAACTTGCGCATCACGCTACACCCTTTGGTACTTCAATTCACTGTGGTTTGTCGCGCTGCTTCAGCTGCCGATCTAGCAGATTTGTGATGGGCTAAAAGGCAGCATAGTATTGGTGCGGTGCCTGATGATAATAATATTGCATAGCACGTACTGCTGTCGCTGTCTGCCGTCGATTCGACCATCATCCGCCGCCACTCACCAGCACATGGCATCGCAACAATCGTCTGTGCTTTTGCCACTAAATATTGCCAGCACACCTCCAAAACCCTTCCTGCCGCGTAGCTACTCAAGCCTCACCATTGCATGCACAGCTAGAATAACCAATGAAAACTTGGCCTTGTTGTTCGTCCCACGTCGCACCTTTGCGTTCTACGTGCTCACATCCGCCCGAACTGCTCGCTGCCTTTCGTTTCATACCCGCCAAGCAGCCCCGCCCGCAATCTCATCAATACTGATTGCACCCATGACCTCTTTCCCTTTTCGTTCGACGCAGGGGTGTGACAGCTCAGCCTGGCGTCGATCCGTCGAGAAAAGGCGAGAAAGGCATCGTACTTGAGCAAACAAACGGCAGGACCATCCGCGTGCTCGTTTAGCAGGCAACCGTACTCATGCTACGCCACCCTATTACTTCATCCCACCATTTAGGTTTGCACCAGGCCAGCGTACGCTAGTAGTCTACTGATATTTTCTGCTAGCAGATGCCATAGAAACTAGCGCATACAGCTGTCGATCCTAAAGCTTCTAGACTGCGAGGGTGTAAGCGGTGCAGGCTGCAAGTGGGGCCCGCACGGTCGTCAGCTGCAATGCATTCCTATGTCGCTAACCAACCCGCAAATATTACCAGGCCATCACGCTTTGATGGCATGCGGGAGCACAATACTTTCGGCGCTACATAGAAGCTGCATGTAGAGTGACGCGTGTGTGTCTAGGCTACCATCATGACTTTGAAACAATAAGGATTTTCGAATTGGCATCGCCACTTCCGTAAAAGGACCAATGCCGCGCCAAGAGGATGGCGGAGCTGTAGAGCAGCGTGCCAAATGGCTGCAAGCATTGACGTCATTGTGCATGAGCACGCTGTTGAATGTATGGAAGAGAAGAGCGTATAGCCACTCCTGGATGGCCATGTGGATGCTTTGTGTCACATATCATAGCGACCGGCACCTGCCGCAAATTGCGGCAAGATTTACGAACCCTTTGCTGTTGCCGTGCACATAGGCGCTGAAGATGTTATATAGCAGCATCTTGATGCGGCAATGCCACGGTATGTCCACACCACCAATCGCTACTCTATTACCCAACCACTATTCAATCAGCCGCCATGTTCGCCAGGTCAAGAGTTGACGCACTAATTGCAGAGAAGCAGGCGGAGCTGGAGAGCTCGCTTGAATCGGCACGGCGTATGCTAGACGACAAGAATAACGAGCCGCAGCTCCTAGAAGATGCCACCGAGCTGATCAACATTCCGCTGGAGGAAACTGCCAAGCGCCTAGCCAGCAAGCGCTACTCGGCCGATTGGGTCCTCAGCGTTTTGGGACGCAACACCATTCAGGCGCAAGAAAAGTGCAACTGTCTTACCGATCTGTTCCTTGACGAGGCTTTTGCTCGTGCCAAGGAGCTGGACGCCATGGAGCAGCCGCTAGGACCGCTACACGGCATACCAGTGTCGATCAAGGACAACATCGACGTGCGCGGCAGAGATACGACGATGGGTGTGTCCGGCGGCATTGGAAAGCCGCTGGCCGAGGATGCGCCCATTGTGCAGCTTCTTCGCAGTGCCGGTGCCATTGTCTTTGCAAAGACGAATTTGCCGCAGGCAATGGGTGCAGTGTACGCCACCAACCACATATTTGGCGCCACCAGCACACCCCACAATCCAGCGCTGAGCGCCGGTGGCAGCAGTGGTGGCGAGGGCGCGCTGATTGCAGCGGGCGGCTCCATTCTCGGTGTTGGCAACGACATTGCCGGCTCAGTGCGGATCCCAGCGCAATTCAACGGCATTTACTCGCTCAAGCCGACGGACGATCGCCTACCCGCACTGGGTAACCACATGCCAAGCGACGGCGTAGAACTGCTCCGCACCACATGCGGCCCTATGGCGCGTGATGTGGGCGCACTGGAGCTGTTTATGCGGGCCATTATCGACCAGGAGCCATGGAGGATAGATCCCAACTGCGTGCCGGTGCCCTGGAAGCGCGTCAGCGCGCCAAAGCAGATGCGCATTGCCTACTACGTAGATCTGGACAATGTAGCACTAGCACCGGTCTGCCGTCGCGCTATGACGGAAACCTTGGATGCCTTGCGTGCAGCAGGCCACGAACTCGTCGAATTCCGCGTGCCAGACATCGAGGAAGCAGTGCATATCGCCTGCATCGCCCTTACCTTTGATGGCGACAACCAGATTGGGCAGGTCCTTGGCGACGATCAGCCCCTTGACTGGGTGAAGCACGCGCAAAGCTACAGCAAGACTGGGCCGCTCAAGCGCAGCTTTCTCGCGTGGATGCTGGAGCATCACCACAAGGAACCGGCCATCGCACGGCTGGTGCGTGCGCTCAAAACCAAGACACATGCCGAAATCTGCGATATCACCGTTCGACGCAACCTATACCGCCAGCGCTTTTTCGCCGAACTTGACCGGCAGACCACCAGCGCTGATGGCCGACAAGTAGACGTCATTCTGAGCCCAGCACTCCATTTGCCTGCGGTGGAGCACACCGCCAAGACAATCATACCCTTTGACTTTTCATGCACTCTTCTATATAATGTTCTTGAGGCGCCGGCCGGACACATTCCGGTCACTAAGCTGGATCGCACACTCGACGCACAGCATGACGGCGTGTCGTGGTACGGCGACGGACGCGAGATCCGGATTGTTGAGCAGGAGCTGCGCCAGTTGTACAAGCCAGATCTAATGCACGGCTCGCCTGCGGGTATTCAGGTAGCCGGTCGACGCTTCGAAGACGAGCGCGTGCTTGCATGCATGCGCACCATTGACACTTGCGTTCGCGAGTATCAAAAGAGCAGCTGCAGGTCGACCTGATCGATAGAAAACTAGTAAAGCCATTTAATCTTATGCCACACATGTAACAATACGAGTACATCCATGTGTGCGTTGCAAGGCCAGCAGTGTGCATCACATGCGCTCCAGTGGCGACAGACCCAGGCGCAGAATAGCATCGTGCAGTGTTGCTCGGCTAGCGGCAAGCAGGTGAGCACGAGGTGCTGCCACCGAAACCGGCTGGTCCTTGACGCGTAGCACCCGGCACAGGCGCGTGAGTGCACGGGCAGTCCGCACGGCTGCAGCGACCAGCACACATGGCTCGCAGCGGATAAGCGACTCATCTGCAGCGTGTGCATAACCGAGTAGATCGCGTGCCACGTCGATCGCCTGAGGACAGTCACTCAGCGCTTGGGCACAGTCTGCTGACACGTCCATGGCGGTCTCCTGCTCGCTGGCCTCATTGACTGCTGATGCCGCGACATGTGTGTCCACAATAGCCCCCACTTTGGCGTATGTGTAAAGGAGATAGATGGCTGGCTGCCCACGCTCTAGCAGCTGTGCTGGCACACTGTTGCTCAGCTGGATACCTTTGCCCCGCCTAGCTTCCATGAAAAGGCCACACAATGCCGCCGAGGTAGTTGTGCAAAGAGTGATCTCGGTCTGCGACAGAGTATTGGTAGGTTTGGGCAACAGTGCCTGGTTGAGTGTATCCTGATCAAGCATTCGCGCCATACGATCGCGTAGAAATGCAAGCGCCTCTCCCGTATGAGCCGTCGCCTTGTTCTCTGCTTCCTTTACCGGGCCGACAGAAAAGCATTCAAACTGTGCCTTGCACCGCGACCAGCGCTTTAGCAACACACCAGCCTGTCTCATATGAAAAGCGCATGTGTCTGGAACGACCGCAAGCACGGCTGCTGTACAAACCAGATCCAAAGATAATAGCGCATCTTTGTGCGCCCCACCACATACGGCACGCGCCATGCCCACCAGCGTAGCAAGATACTTTTCTGTGCGTTCCTCCTTTGCTGCATCAGCATCCAAATCCTGGGTCGTCTGTGGCATCTGGGCAAAAGCATCACGCTCCTTCTCCGAGCCGCAGCGTTCAAATGCATCTGGCTGCATCCCCGCCGCCTGAAAGCAGCTCTGAAGTGTCTCTACAGCATGGCAACGCAGGTCAGATCACGTTTGTACTGCAATCATAACCTGGCCTCTGTTGTAAACGTACCGGTACAAACGGGCACCTCCTCCAGCATGATCACTACCCAGCGCGCAGCAACACCACTGGCATGTAGCATGCCAACCATACTTTGTGCAATTACATGCGCACGAAGCGATGCGTTTACCAGCAGATGCGGCTGCTCTCCATCCAGATCTGCGCGCTTCACGACGGACATCACTAGTGTCAAGTTGGCATCACACGATGGGTATTTTGCTTTTTGTTGTCGCTCTTGCGCCGCAGCAAGCGCCAACCTCAGCAACGCTGCAGGCTGCAGACGCATGCTGATCAGCGTGCCAATACGCTGCAATGCCGCCAAAGTCGCATCAGGCGCAAACTGCATCCAGCATATTAGCTCCATGCGTATCGCCACATGTCCACCAGCGTGTTAAACGCCCACCTTGCGTATACAGCAATCTAGTGCTTCGTTGGTACCTGCATTGGACACTGCTGCCTCGGGTATAGACACACACAACTCGCCATGCTTATTGTATGGCTGCACTTGGGTTGCGTTTTGCAGTGCCTGGCGCCATTCCTCTATGCTAGCGCTGCTCTCTGTCGACGTACCCAGCAGTGAAGCTACTCGCTCGCAGACGCACTCCCACTCTACGGCAAATGCGGCTGGTGGCCAGTGCGACTGTCGATCGAACCCTGGTAGAGCACTTGTCATGGCCAGAATGCAACCGAGATAAAGAAGAAGCAAACACTATTTACATTAGGCTGCCTTTCTGTTTCGTCACAACTCATGAAGCCACACCATGGAAGCATTCCGTATTCCTCACCTGCCGTCTGCGGCATACTATATACCCAACTTTATTACCAAAGATGAGGAAGAGGCATTGCTGGCCAAGGTAAGCTGGCTTTAGCTGACGTTGCCCCGCCGTCTGCTTCTCATTTCCCTCTATTACGTAGGTCTATGCTGCGCCAAAACCAAAGTGGGTCACGCTTTCCCGGCGCCGCCTGCAAAACTGGGGCAAGTATTGCTTGACAGTGGACGGTGTACGTATGCTGCTGTGCTTACCTGCGCTCAGGTGGCGTGCCCAGTGCACGCGGAACACTGCTAGAGCCTCTGCCAGCCTGGCTGACCTGGCCAGTACAGCGTCTCGTGGAGCAGGGCGTGTTTCCAGCAGACGCGCCAGCAAACCACTGCCTCGTTAATGAGTATCTGCCGGGACAAGGCATCATGGTGTGTATTCTAGCGCGCGCCAATGTATGTTGGCGCTAATGCTGTCTAGCCGCACGAGGATGGCCCATTCTATTTGCCCTGCGTAGCGACCATCTCTCTTGGCTCTCATACGGTACTGGACCTGTATCCGCCCCAGGAACAAAGCCATCGCGATGGTTGTGGTGAAAATGGCTGCGAGAGCGATAGTGCACATGCACGGCTGCCAGCAGCATCACTGCTGCTCGAGCGACGCAGCCTGTTTGTTCAGTGCGACGATGTATATCGCAGCTACATGCACGGCATTGCAGAGCGCGCTGAAGACGATCTGGCCAACACAGACGGCACGCTCCTGCTGCCACCGCCACAAGCGGCCATACAAGAGCGCAGCACACGTGTCTCACTCACCTATCGCCGTGTCGCCAAAGCTATCCGATCTCCCATGCTCTTTCGCCGCTAACGCTGCACATTTGCATTGGCCTAACAAGTGCATTTTCATTCAATATTGGCAACATTTACGCCAATCAACGGTGTATAGGCAGTCGTCTGTCTACTGCTGCTGCTGCTGCTGCGACGGCGCCGGCTTTTTGACATTCTCACCCAGCATGGCGCGGATCTGCGATCGTCGTGGCTGGAACGGGATGCCCAGACCGCTAAGCAGCAGTCGTGCTTCCCAGTTGGTCTGCGCAGTGGTGATAAAGTTGATGTCAAAGCCAGAAAGCCGCGGCAACCGGTCGTACACCTCCTCAATCTCCGGGAACAGGCCCATAACGTGTGCCGGCATGCCAAAGGCAATGTTGCCTTGGCCGTCGCCAGAACCTCCAGAAAGGGCGCGCCACTCCTTGATGCGCGGCATCACAATCTCTGTCAGCGTCTCCACAAACGAGTACATCTTCTCGCCACGCAGCTCGACGGTGCAGCCGACCGGCATTCCTTCACGCAGACTCCAGGGCGCTGCGTTCGAGTGGGACATTACCACTTCCGGCTGCACGCCAGTGATGCAGCGCATTGCCGTAAAGGTCGACAAAAGTGTAAACCTGTTGTGTACCGACTCCTTGGCCATGCAGTGCACGATCACCCGCTCCAGCTCGGGCTGCCTGCCGTATGTCAATGGCCTGCGGGCCGGGCGCTTAGGGCGAACACCGCGATGCTTGGGCTGCTCGCCCACCGTGTACGCGGCATTTCGCTTCAGCGGCGCTGGCTCCGGCTCCGGCTCCGGCTGCGACTCCGGCTCTGGCGCTGCGTCCGGTGCCGAGGTCGACGCGCCGTGGCGGTACGTGAGCACCATCAGGTCACTACGCAGCGTGGTGTCGTAATGCTCATGGAGCCGCGAAGAGGTCGTGGCGTCTGCCAGCGTGGACACGCCACGCGTCGCCGCAGCGCGAGGCAGCAGCGCGGAAAGACGCGCCGCAGCACGAAGGTGAGACAGCGCCATAGGATCTATCACGCTGAGGCGAACAAGGCTGAGCAAAAGTGCGTGCTCGCGGTGCACCGGACAGAGCAAGAGTGGAGAAGCAAAGCGCGTCCAGATCTTTGCTCAGCAAAGTGGGCTGGCAGACGGGAACACACGGAGAAAAGCGACAACATTGGGCGTGTCGGACCGAGTTGAGACAAGACGACTTTATCTAACCACACCACGCAAGCGGTGCTTAGACTCGCGTGCGGCCAAAGCAGCCAAGAAGCTTGCGGAATTTCCACATGAGCCGGTAGCGCGTGGTAGTGCCTCGCACGTTGCCAAGACTCATTGGGCGAGTGGCACTGGAGCTGACAAAGAGACGGGAGATGACGGTGGCGGCACCTGGAGACGGCTATTCGCCAGCAGACTTGCAGAGACAGAGCGCGAGCTGGAGATGCAATAGCAAGACCGCTGGTGAAGCAGAGTAACTAGTGGAGGTAGCGTACGGAAACCAAGTTGAGGAAGAACATGGCCGTTGGACGGGCAAAGCTTCGAGCTATTTATTCGCCTGTGCGTTGGCCAGTGTGAGTCGACGCCAAGCCCCCTGGGTCCGGTTCGGTTTACGCGCTCAGCAACTGAAACCGTCGGGACTTGCTGCACGACTGGTTCCAGCGAGCACCATGCTTGAGCGGGCTATTTGGCCGATTGCCGGTAATGCGATGCTATCCTGTGTTTTTTCCCTCACGCCTTTGTTCTCTGCTTCCCTAGCACGCTAAACGGCAGCCGATATTGCTTTCAAGCTGGACAACGAGCGCTTACCGTTGCGCTTGGTTACGTGCGCAGCGGTGCACTGCTGGTAAAGCTCAGTGCCAAGTCGCACCATCATTATGCAGTATCTGCTCCGGGGTGCATTAGACGAGATGCAGCAGGAGCAAGAATCACGCAGACACAACATGATCGCAGCTGCACATGGTGCATCGGCATCAAGCAACACCAAAAGCTACGCTAGCGGGAAGCCAGCACGCACCGGCAGAGACGCTGACATTGCCAGTAGTTCAGGCAAGACTGGACGACGTAGCGGCCGCTTTAGTGGCAGTACACGCCTGTGCCGCACTGCTATACGTATGTTCCGATCGTCAAGTGATAACGGGCAGCAGACCGCCATAGAGACACACCAAGGCCAGATTGAACTTATACGAAAGAGCGAAGAAATCCAATGCAGCGAAGGCAGCAACAGCCCATACGACGAGTCCACAGGCTGGGGCAACAAGGCCCGCCCAATCTGTAGACGTGATACGTTTGGCGGTCACGGCGACTGGTCTGGCCGCATGGAGTTTGCCGTAGAGAAGGCGCTTGAGCGGTACAACAGCACAGAGCGCAGCTCAGCTGCGTACAATGATGCCAGTGACAACGAAACCAACGTAAACGACTGCTACATCGGCCAGGACTATAGCAGCAAGTCCAGTTGGCGACTACAGCGCTCCCATTCTATACAGAATTCACAGATTGCCACGCAGCAGCCAGGCGGCCGTCGCCGGTCTGGTCCACTGGCTGCGACCGAGTCCGAGCCCACGTATGAGCCGACGTCATTTGATAAGCATTCACCGGTTTCGCCACGACGCAGCCTCACGCCGCGACGCCTACGTGCATCCAAGCTCTTCACACGCTGCTCGTCGTTGAGATGGAGCCGGCAGTCCCGCGATGCACATGGTGACGCGCACCACCAGTTTTACAGTGCATTCGAGTCTACCGACGGCGAGCGCGATTTTACTTGCGAAAGCGACAAGGACGATGAGGTAAGCTGATGCAACAGCACGGCCGCACTCAAACAGCACGGCTAATCGCGCCGCCTATGCCCAGCATTCAAACAGTGCCTGGTAGCGGTAACGCATGTATATACTCTTTGCAGTGTAGTTTGTCAGCAGAAACTCGTTTACCTACGGGCGTTTGCTGTTTTCGTGTGCCTGCACTGAACACCACATTAATGTATAAAATAGGTTACCCAGCGACAAAAACAAAGAAAAGTGAATCTACGAATTCCCGGACATTCTTCTACAGCCACTGCAGTAGTCTGCGCACCCATTCCATCCTCGTTTCCGGCCAGCGTGTCCGCCTGCTCAGTCTGTTCATGTCTTTGACGGAGATTCGTCTGTGGAAAGATGTGCTGGATGAGCAGTTTGGCGCCATTGTGTCGGTAAGGAGACGCGCTGATCGTGACAATGGCCAGTCGCGAGGGCTGCCGCTGACACAGTCCGCCAATATATGCGTACTGACGGTATGCCTTCTGGTGCTCCTTTCAGACGATAGGCGTGCAGCTAGTGCGCCGCGGCCGACAGACCTTTGCTTTTCTCGTGCGCGAGACCGGTCTAGAGCCAGGACAAGCTCGCGAAGCGCTTGTTGTACTCATACAGCATCGGCTTGTCTGGTATTATACAGCGACAGAGGGCACGCGCACGGTGGCCTATTATCAGGCGCGCCCGGGTGTGCTTTACGACAGACTGCGCCTGGGCACCGTGGTATACTGCGCGACACAATGGTTTGAAGCAGAGGTCAGCCCGATGAACGCGGTATCAATACGGCAGTTGCACTCATTCTCTACGATGCTACTATATGCTAGGGCGCCAACATTGTGCGTGCTGTTTTGATCAACGGTGTTATGACACTGCCTCAAGTGATCCGTAAATTGGCCGGCACAAGACCCAAGCTGGACCGTAAGTCTTTGCGCAAGTCGTGCATGTTACGGCCGGTGCGTGAGCTAACTTGAGACAACGATTACCTAGGCAAGGCTGCCATCACACGCGCCTTCACCCAGCTAGTCGGCGAGCGTTTTCTCGTGGCGGTACAGCCACAAGACACGCAGATCAAATTTGACCATGATGTGCTAGACGACGAGCAACGCCTAGATAAGATCGATGCACTGCCCACAGCCAAGCAGGTTGCAGAGGTGCAACAGGAGCGGATTAACCGCGAGGAGGAAGAGCGACGCAGCGAAAACATTACCGGCCTGGTACGCATCGACAATCACGACTGCCTAGGTGACAGTAGCATGTTAACGTGTAATTGATGAGCGTAGAAGCGAAAGCTGGCGCATGAGATGGACGAAGTGGCCGCTCCAGAGAGCAAAGTAAGGGACTACGATCACTGAACGTGCAGCGAATGCTACGCGCTAACGCTGCCGCATGCAATTGTAGCGACATGCCTTGGGAGCGGATATTGCGGCAGAAGTGGATGTAAGTTACGCCTACGCGTCAAGAGCGACGCAACATGCATGGACTTTTCGCACTAACGGTATATTTAATCGCACATGCAGAAAGCGGTCTACTTTGGCGTTCACTTTGAGCGCTTTTCGATCCGCCAGCGCAACCAAGTAGGCAGTGCCAGCGGTGCAGCATCATTTCCGCAGTGTCCTGACCCTTCGCTACTCTGCATAGCAAATCGTACGCTACTTTTCCGAGCGCGTCAACCGTGCAGCCGGCGGCGTTATCAACACGCTTTTGACGCTGGTGGAGCCCCACATCTACTCGCTTCGCGATCCGCGCTCTGGTGGGTAACGCTCAACACGCACATTTTGCTACATCGCCAATCTGACACTATTCTTGTGGGGTGGGCTCACACCTATTCAACCACGTAGTGGCAAAATCGGTGATGCAAGTGGGCCACCATTTACCGGCTAGCGTGGACATGCAGGGCGCAATGGTGTTTGACGACCATTTCAGCGGACGAGTGCGGCCCAAGAACGAGCTGGTCGAGGAGTTTCTGAGCGTCATGCAGCAAGATTCGTCTGGCATTCTACTGCGCACCGACTCTCGCGGTGGCGGCGAGTTTGCTATTTATATCCTTTTACGCAGCTTTGGGCGCCAGCGTGCAAACAACGAAACTAGCGTGCTATTCCTTGACGCCAGCGTTTATACCATTCGACAAGGTAGCTGAGATGCAACGGCAGCGGTCCATAGAGTCTGTGGCGC
>KZ992849.1:0-14203 GCA_003614735.1 Thamnocephalis sphaerospora | reverse complement strand
CAAGGAAAAGAGATGAGGAGGCAAAGTGCGTGCAGGTTACCGAAGACTGCGCTTCCGTGTCACGGGTATTCTCACGCGCGCACGGCAAGCAGGAATGCAGAAGCGTAGTAGGAGAGCGTCGATGGCAAGGAGTGGATAGAAGAGGGGAAAGGAGGAAACCGAACGGCAAAGGCACGGTAAACCCTCACGCACGACAGACAGACGGCAGGCCAAGCGCCGAACGTAGATGCAAAGACGGAACAATGAAGAGACGGGATCTGGGCGAAAACAGCAGCAGCAGCAACAATAGCAGCAGCAGCAGCAGCAGCAGCAGCAGCGAAAACAGTAGAAGGCAGACGACAAAGAAGAAGCGTAGAAGGAGAAGGGGCAAAGTCCGCTATCTGACCAAAACCAGCGTGCAACACAATGATCATTAGCCTTTGTGCCCACGTTCCAGAGTGCGCACATTCCCTCTCCTTGACCAAGCGCCATGGCTGCCATGCGATTCTGATCACGCCGATACTGCTGCTGCTGCTGCTGCTGCTGCTGCTGCTGCTATTGTTGCTGCCGCTTCCTAATGTGGCGACGCAGTCAAATGGACTGTGCGCTGGGATGACTCCCAGGCATGATATTGCTTAACATCAAGGCATCCTTCCCATTGCAGGCCCGCTGAGCTGACTAATAGCCGCCTCCGCCCCTGCAACAGATGTAACCTGTGTATTGAAGGTTAGGTAGCACCAGCTACCGCAGTAGTATCCACAGCGGATGGCTTATACGCCTGCCAAATGTCGCTGCAGTGTACGCAGCCGATCTAGAGCACGGCGTCGCCGTAGTTCGCCATCTTGGTCTGGCTCCACGTGCGATGGGGTAGACGCGGACAAATCACGTAGCAATTGACGAAGCATCGTTTGGTCTTGCGCTACATTAGGCGGCAGTAGATCGTCGCCGTACACCTGGTCGGTGTAGTGATGTGCGTCCAGATAGGCCAAAACGTCGGCGTCTAACGCAGCCTGGTCCAGCTGCCCATGTTCCCGTTCTATCGCCTCTAAAAGACGCGCCAGATACGCTTCTGGTGGGGATAATAGCGACGTCTGGCCCTGCTGACGCTGTTGCTGCCACCGTTGGCAAAAGGACTGGACCCAGTCGCGCGACATGCCTGCAATATGGCCGACGGGCTGAACCACCACATCGCGTATATCATCTTCATAGACAGCGGTGGCATAGGAAGCATCAAACGATCCGCTTGACAGAAACTGGCGCACCATGGCACCATCGTCCATGGCGGCCATCTCAGCCGCGGGCACATCGTGCCATGAGTGCTGGCGATTCATGGACCCGGCTGGTGTTTCAAGCGCCCGACCTACGTGCAACGACGTGGATGCATCCTCATACGCCAATGCCGCAGACTCCCTTGGCGGATGTACACCCAGTGCAGGTGCCGCTGCTGCTGCCGCCAAAGGCACAGACGGTAACGACGACGACGGCGGCGACGACCATTGCGCCCAGTCAGCCTCGGCCGAGTGCGCGTCAGTCGCCGCCTGTGTAGCCGGATGGTCACGCCATATGGATCCCACACCCTGGCGACGGCTATCGGCGGTTGCCGACAAGGCTGGCGCAGCGGCCAAACTGCTCTCGCCGCGTTGTTCTGCGGATGCTGCACCGCGTGCTGCTTCCCAACCAGCTGCATGAGCGCGCATCAAACCATCGCTGGTCTGCCCGCCATCGAATCGTTTTCCCTGAGCACCACGTGCGGCCGGCTGTCCAGCGCGCAAACCTTCTTCCACCGTGCCGCCACCGCTGCCGAGCGCCGAATGCCAAAGACCCTGGGCGGACCGAGCCACACGCTCTGCAAGTGACGCTGCTCCATGCTCAGCACTATGGTCGGCTGCTTTTGGCGGCTGGCGGCCATAAACACTCGGGTGGTCGTCATCGGTGGCAAGCGCCGGTGCTTTGCCAGCACGCTTGTCGCTGGGCGTGCCTGACGAACGTGTCGCGTCCGACATTCCGTTACGCGGTCAATGTCAATCGTCCAATCCGCATACAATGGGCCAATCGGGACTCTAGGCGCAGACGCTGCCGTCGGCCAGGAGGGTGAGCAAGGCGTGAGCGGTGTAGGAGTAGGAAGAGGAGAATGCAAGTGCGTTGGGCGCGATTACCAAGACACGCGATACTGTCTCTTTTACTGTTGTCACCTCCCAAGACACACGCACGCCACTACAAGTGTATTACTGGCCACCCGACTTGAGCGAAGTACGGCCGGCACGCATCATCTCATCCACCAGCAGAAGGTTGCTGGCAATCACCGCGCTATAATGGCAACCAAGGTTAGTTGCAATGTACCCGGTGCATACTGCCACACCATCGCATCCACCTACCAAGAGTTGAGCTGATGCCGCAGCACGCGGTAGTTGTCGTAGATGCCCTCCATGGTTGGGTCCGCCACATCGCCCGTTTCCAGATCAACGCCCACCACATGGCCATCGGCCTGCTCCTCCTGCAGCGCCACAATCACATCCTGGGCATCAAAGCCGCCGTTCTGGGCCAGCACCTTGGGCACAATCAGCAGTGCGTCGGCAAAGGCCTGCACGCCCATCCGTGTGCGGCCCTTGACCGTGTTCTTCCACGACTGCAGGTGCGCCGCGCAGGCCACCTGGAACGCGCCGGCGCCCGGCACAACATAGGTATCCTCAATGACGTTCTTGACTGCGCGCAGACCGTCGCGTGCCGCATCCTGGATCTGCTGCAGCGTGTGGGCGTTCGGGCCTTTGATCAACAGCGTCACCGACTTGGGGTCCTGCACTTCCTCGACAAACGTGTACTTTTCCTCACCGAGCACATGCTCGTAAACCAGGCCAGCATAGCCGAGCACATCCGGCGTCAGGTCATCGACCGAGTTTTGCGCCGTGCCACCGCACACCAGCTGCAGACTGTTAGAGGCAGAAAGCGCCGCGTAAGCATGACCAGCAAACACAACCATCGCCACAACACTCCGCTACCCTACCGCTCCATGTTACGGCGCTTCGCGCGGCGCAGCGCCAGGATGCCGTTCTTGGCAAGCACATCCAGCGAAAGTGGGTCGATACCCTTCTGGTTGATGACGACAAACGACTTGTCAGTGCCATCGCACACCTGCTTCTTAAAGTCGACCAGCTTGCGCAGCTTGTCGTCGACAAAGCGGCGCTCCGACTCGACCAGCTTATCACGCTGCTCGGCACTGCTGTAGAAGAAGCCAGAGTTGACCTCACTAGATGCGGTGGACAGTCAAACAGGCAATGTAAGCCAAAAAAAACAGGCTGACACTGGCAATGCGGCACTCCTTACGTCTTCTCATACTCGAGCGACACGTTCAGGGTAAGAATAAAGGCATTCTTGACGCGCTTGGGCATGTCCGGATGGCGTGCACCGTGATCCATGACCAGGCCGCGCACCAGCCGGCTGTCCACGTCGCGGCGATGCGGCATCCGCATAATCTCAACCATGTGCAGATCGATCGGCTCGCCCTCGCGGTGAATGGCCGAGACTGCGTCGACGACCGCCTCAGTAAGCGCATCGGCCAGCGCAGTGTGCAGCTTGGTGCGCAGCGATGTACGAGCCACCGAGATCATCAGCTCGCGGTCGATGGTCTTCTTTTGGCGGAACTCATCCAGGAACTGCAGCATACAGTGTGGCATCGTAAGCACGACCGGCCAGCGCGCATAGATCGTCTATGCGTTGCACACCCACCTTGAGCGACTCCTTCTTGGCCAGCTCAAAGCCCTCGGTGACTACACGCGGGTGCAGGCCTTCGGACACGTAGCGCTCCGCCTGCTTCAGCAGTTCGCCTACCAGCAGCACCACCGTGGTCGTGCCGTCACCCGTCACGTCATCCTGAGCGGTAGCGGCGCGCGCAATCATAGCGGCCGTCGGGTTTTGGATTTGCTACGGTAGGCAAAGCCGCGCACGCTGGCGTCAGCACCTGCCATACTGCATACGATGCATCGCCTGGAGCGTACCATTTCGTGCAGAAGCACCTTGCCATCCTTGGTCAGTTTGATGCCGCCGGCACCGTCGACAAGCCTGCGCGTGCCAACAAGGACCGGTTAGCAAGCTGACAGCTGAGCAGACACCGCGGCCACTACGATGCATACAGCGATGATGCATACACTTACATCTTGAGGGTGCCCTTTGGGCCCAGGTTCGAGCGCAGCACCTCCTGCAGGCCAATGGCGGCATTGACGCTCAGCTGGAGGGCCTGGCCGCGGCGGGCCACGTCAGATTTCGGGTTGATGAGCTTGACAGAAGAGGCCCTACAGGCACAGACGGGTTAGGCGCTAAAATTCATGGCCCATCCGCATGGATCACGCAGCCTACATGGCGACAAGGTCGGCGAGCGGAATTGATGAGCAGAGATGGGTATACTATTGACACAGCAAGGATGATGAGCAGACAGCGGCGATGAAGAGCAAACCGCATGTGCGCGTGCACGCGTCTGTACACGTCGTTGCCGTTGCACGATACTGAGCAGTTTACTAGGAAAAGGCAGATCCACACAGTTTATCTCAGTTTTCCCCCTTCCACCACACACACCGCAACACACTATATCGGTTCGTATGCGCAAAAAGTAGCGTCGCGCAGCAAAGGACAGCAACAGTGCCGTACCGGACTGCTGCAGGGTTTATTCCATACACGCAGCTTACTGAGCAGTGATCGGGGCGGCGTGGACGGCCTCGACAGCCGGCTTGGCAAAGTCCTCGGAGATCGGGGCGGTGATGGCCTCCTCCTCCTTCGGCTCCTGTAGCGGGGAAAGCAGCAGGCGCAGCATCGTGCGAGTCAGCAAGATGTACAACACGCAACAGAAAGCGCAGGCGCAAGGGCAGCCACACGTGGCGACATCGCTGCGTAACGTGACGCACCATGATCGTGACCACATCCGGAAGCGGGCGCTTCGGGCCAGTGCGGCCAGTCGGGTCGACATCCAGCATGATCTTGACCTTGATGCCGAGCACGCCTGCGATGCATCGCTGCAGGTTAGTCGCTTGTTTCAACGCTGTGCCCAGTCACGCGCTGCTGATTACGTACCCTGGCGAAGCATGACGTGGCGGACGGCGGTATCGATGTAATCCCTGACCGGCTGGCCAGAGTGGATCATGAAGCCATCGGTGAACTTCATGGCCTTGGCACGAGCGGCGCGCAGCTTGCCGCTGACGATGACCTCGCAGCCCTTGGCGCCAGCCTCCATGATCATGCGAACGACACCGTAGCACGCACTAGGTACAAGAAAAAGCAAGTGTGAGCCACGCCGCTCTAGCATGCCAGCCCATCAACCACACGGTGCGGCCTCTGCAACAAGGCATCCGCCGACCGCCACGCGCCCACCACCAACGCAGCTCAATGCGTACCGGCGCACAGCAAGACCAGCCAGCAGCTTAGCCTTCAGGGACTCGGCCTGGGCAACAGCGCACAGACCGCGGACGGCAACACGCTCGGCGTACAGCTCGACGGTGTTCTCCGGGAAGTTGAAACGCTTCTGGACGAGCGAGGTGAGCTCGCGGATGCGGCGGCCCTTGTCACCAAGGACATCCTGGGTCTGGGTGGCGCGGATGATGATCTCGGTGCGAGCCGGGGTCACGCGAACCTCGCAGCCACTGTAGCCCTCGGCCGACAGCTCGCGAGTGAAGAACTCGTTCAGCTCGGCGTAGAAGACGCCATCAGCGACAAACTATCCGTTGCGGCCGCCGACACGCCATTGAGACAGTGCGCAAACAAGTGTCCACCGTATCCAAATAGCCAGTCCGGTAGCAGCCGTATAGTACGCAACAATAGAGGCAGAAGCGTTAGCATCGTCGTGACTTGCTGCACCATCGCCCCGTTGTATGCTCCTGTATCCCTCCCACAAGCGCAGCCACAGCCTTAGCGCAGCGCGAGTCTCCGTTGTCAGCCTTCCACTGATGCGTGCATTATGCAACGGCCACGAATGGCCGGCATTCGGACAAGAGGTGTCAGAATTTAAGTGGTACTCATCATATAGGAGACTCGCGTGCTACCACTACTACTACTGCTGCTGCTGCTGCTGCTGCTGTGCGCGCCGCAATGTGGACATGCTGCGATGGCCGTGTGATTCCGTCCGGCCAGACGCATCCATCCATCCATCCGCGCTGCATCGATCGGCCGGCGGAGAGCTGCCGTCTCTTCGTCGCGACATGTCCATCGCTGCGCAGCTGTTGTCTACTGCGGCCATCCACACCATATGCCACCCGTCGTCCATCCACTCATCCATCTATGCATCCATCCACCCATCCATCCAGCACCACACGCCTACCGTCCGCGTCATCCCAGCGCAGACATCCGCGACGAACGGTTCACGCACCGCAATCACGCACCTTGCGCTTCTTGGAGATCTGGGCAGCCATGTTTGGATGGATGGAGAGGGGGAGCACGAGTGCTGAGGGAGCCGGGCGTCACGGCTTTTGGTCTGCCAGTTGTTCCGGATGAAAGAGGAGGTGGCCAGTCAGCCAGGCGTAACAGTTTCCAACGAATATCGATCCACCACTCAATACACAGGCCCAGGGAATGGGACTGCTCCCACCACCACTAGCAGGTCTACTCCCTCCACCATGTCCTTCTCCAGCGGCCTCATTCTTACAGATCTCAACGACTACATTGCGCCGTCACAGGCATGCATCAAGCCAGTCGAAGTGAAGCGCCCGGGCGGCGTGACGGGCGACGATGCGGCACAGACGGCCATCAAAATTGACGATGCAGGCCAGTACTACGAAGTGGCGCTGGACGGCGCAGAGACCCGGCTCGAGACGGCCAGCATTACGCTCAACGACTGTCTCGCATGCAGCGGCTGTATCACCTCGGCTGAGAGCGTGCTGGTTGCGATGCAGTCGCATGAAGAGCTGGTCAAAGTGCTGCAGGAAAATCGTGCGGCCGCCAACGAGGTGCGCTGCAAACACAAAGCTTATCCCAAACACAGTGCTGACGCGCGCACGCTGTCGCAGTCCAACAGTTCCTCCGCAGGAAAACTCGTCGTAGTGTCGGTGTCGCCGCAGTCGCGTGCATCGCTCGCCGCTACCTACGGCCTGACGCCGCTGCAGACGATGCAACGCCTCACGCATGCACTAAAGCAGCTGGGCGTGCACTATGTACTGGACACGTCGTTTTCGCGCGACATCTCATTGATTGAAAGTGCACGCGAGTTTGTCGAGCGCTTCCAGTGCTGGAAGGAAGACGGCGTGACAGCAAGCGTCAGCGAGCCGCACGGCATGCCTATGCTTGCATCAGCATGCCCAGGTAAGCACCGTGATGCACGATGCTGGCAACCGACGCACGTCTAATCACCGTCCATTGACGTAAGGGTGGATTTGCTATGCGGAAAAGACCCACGGTTTTCTGGTGCCGTACATTAGCTTGGCCAAGTCACCGCAACAGATTATGGGCTCGCTAGTCAAGGATCATTTGGCAACAAAGCTCAACGTCAGGCAGGTTGACTTGTTTGCCGAATTGTTGCTTTCATGATTCCGGCCGTTGCGAGCTTGGCTGACATTGATCTCGTCTGTAGTGCGGACCAAATCTATCATGTGTGTGTGATGCCCTGCTACGACAAAAAGTTGGAAGCTTCACGCGAAGATTTTTACAACGACGTCCTCCGAACGCGCGACGTAGACTGCGTTATCTCTAGCGGTATGGTTCGACTATGGAGCAAAGCAGTCTATGTTAACTTCTCGCTCACAGTACATATGGATGCCGTGCTGTCGCGTAGGTGAACTAGAGAAAATGCTTTTGGATGAAGCTGTTCGCTTGGATAACTGCAGTGAGGCACCAATAGACACACTGTAGGTGCAAGCATCATGACTGTGTGCAACAACGAATACTAACACTCGATACTTGGGCCACTATAGTTTTGCAAAGGCGCGAATGGTTGATGGCGGGCAGCAGACCAAGTTACTTGGCACATCTGGAACGGCTTCAGGCGGCTACCTAGAGTACATTATGCGCTACGCCGCACGCGAACTGTTTGGCATCCGCAATGTAGATGTGGATGCTGGTCAGGGCGTATCTGTGCGCACCGTGCGCAATGCCGATTTTCGCGAAGTAACCCTTCAAGTAGGTGGCAACTTTACACTGCAACCGAACGTGCACACCAACACTCGTTGCATTGCTAGGATGCCAGCGGAAATACACTGCTGAGCTTTGCTGCCGTGTACGGATTTCGAAATATCCAGAATCTCGTGCGCAAGATGAAGACACGCCGTGCGCCATATCATTACGTGGAAGTGATGGCATGCCCATCGGGTAAGCGGTTTTCCGATCGCTGGCTCACGCCTTGACATGTGCAGATTGTTGATGCGTCTGCTTGCAATTGACCCTAGGCTGCATCAACGGCGGTGGCCAGCTCAAGCCACCCGAGCACATTTCGGCCAAAGAATGGATAGCACGCGTAGACGCCAACTATCGTTCCGTATCCACTCAGCTGCCAGAAGAGAACGACACTGTACTGGCTGTGTATAGGTACGCCACACTTATCAGCCAGGGTCAACTGGCATTACGATGCTAACATAATGACAGGGAATGGCTCGGCGAGTTTGGTTCGGAGCGCGCCACCCATTTGCTACGTACTTCGTATCGTGCGGTGGAAGAAAAGGCCACCAATCCTCTTGCCGTCAAATGGTAGTTTCTACATACAGTAAAAGCGACATTTTTGATTGCCACTAGTATGACTAGTATATGTACATGTCCATACTAATGTGTCGGGATCCGGATGCAGTGCTGCCTTACAGGATTACACGTATTGAGATGCTGATAATCACACCCAAATACTGAAACCACGAGAGAATTGGTGGATATTTTGACAGCACCAATTCCGTGTACCCTTTGTTTTCTCCAGCAGCAATCTACGCATACTGACCTTTTGAGAGGTAACGGGCTGCTCTTTGGCTACAAGATAACGCCGCGGGCGCGGCTTATTGCATTATAAGCCATATTTTTGAGCTATTATATACTCCAATGTTGTGCATATTTGTAACAAGCGTCAGTAGTATAGCGGTAGAATAGCTGCCTTCCAAGCAGTTGGCCCGGGTTCGACTCCCGGCTGACGCATATCTTTTTGCGAGATGTACACGTGCAAGGTGCTTTTTTGTAATCGTATTCTGTATTCGCTTGCGCCTGCTTTGAGCGGTTAAAGTCTGGTACATTGTGTATATGGCGAGTGTACGTATTGTTGCGCGATGCACTAGGAATCGAGCTAGCGTATATTGCAGGCGTGGTGTGGCAATGCGGCAAAGAGCAAGAAACATGCATTGAAGCAAATATCCTAGGATATCTGCACTGCCTTTTGCTGTGACCACCAACAGTCGCATGATGCTTAGTATAGACAAGGTCAGCCGGAGGCTGAAATAATGCTTGAGATAATTAGCATGGGTGCACTTGGTAAGCATATAAATATCGACAGAGAAAAGAAGATACAGCAGTACCGCTTGTTTTGATAAACTGTGGCAGTCCCTTTGCTATAGCTGGCGTGCTATTAGAAAACACAGCTCTGCATTGACTGAAAGAGTGATGGTTTGGCGGCCTTACACTACTGCTATTTACCGCACACACCTGGCTATACCTTTTCGCTAGGTACATACGTATCATCCACCTCCAGCACTGTCATGACGACTCTTTGGAAGATCAGCGAGACAAGTGCGGCCGCGCAGCAGCTGCCATTGGAGTTGCGACTGGCAATTGCCACTCGGCCGACGTGGTGACTTTACTGCGTCTCTGCGTGACCAGTCGCAGTCTTTGGCACACACTTGCAAGTACGCCGACTATATGGTAACCTCTCTATCGCGCTCTGTTTCCTGAGAATGCTTTGGAGATATTTTGGCTGACAGTTTACCGCTCACGTCTTTCGTACAACAGCGCTGTGGATGCTTGGCACGTAGGCATAAATCGGAGACGAGCTCTGGTTGCGCGCAAGCAAACAAAGCTAAACTGGCGCCTGAATCACGACACCAAACGATTTTGCCTGGGGCCTGAATCGAACAGTTTGGCCGCCAGCTGGAATTTGACCGCATTTGCACCTTTCGAGGTGCTGTTAAGGAGGAGTTGCTTTGATGAACTTTACACAGTACCAGTCACATCTGTGCATGCAATCCACGCACCAACACCGATTCTGCTGGACACACAGCCATCTAAATCTTGTCCTAGCATAAGCGTAAATGTTGGCTGGACCTTGCTGGACATAGATGGAGAGTTTCCGCCGTGCCATCTAGCGCTGGCCAACGATTTCAGTCTGGAGGATTACGCCATGGATCCGCCATTGGACTTGCACCAGATGCATGCTGAGAGAAAAGATGCTGGCAATCCGCGCAAGAGATTGGGCTGCATTATGAATGGTAATGGCAGACATGTCACTGTGTGTGCCGTCTACAGCTTACAAACTCGGCTATACTGGAAGGTTGTTGAAGTATCTTACAGCTGTGGCGAGACATTGTCTACTTGGATGATAAAAGAACGAATAAAAGAAGCGCGGCTCATGGTAGCGTACCCATATTGTCGGTATGCAATATGGAGTACTGGGATGATGTTTTGTACTGGGGATGCTTGAAGGTGCAAGCACTGACTGGCGGCTATGTATTCGTCAAATGCAGCGTCAGTTTTGCGGTAATCAACGTTTTCAATGCGCCGGTACCTGCAAAACTCGCCGAATCAACCGTTGAATTTGGTGTACAGAGTGGTTCTGTTGTATTTCGGCATGGTTGGGCGATCAACAGACAGTGGCACTACATACAGCTGACCCACCGCCAGCTTCTTGTCGTGGTAGGATACACGGACAGTAGCGTTTGTTTAAGGCGATTTCATGATGGTTCTATCGTTATATCGTACATGACGTCGTTCTACAACAACATTTGCCATGTTCTGGGAGACTTGGTCGTGTTCTTCTGCGATAATCGTACGAGAGTGGTGCTTTACGATATCTTTGCTGGTGTAAAAGTACGCGACATTTACAGTTCGAGAATGATTAGCGCCTTTGGCCGACACATGGTTTCATCGGCGTATCTCTACGACAGCACCATGCCTCCAAAAGTATGGCCAGCCAGCGAGGAAGATCGTCGTAGGGCTTCGTTGCCGCTGGATTGCGGCAGGACGGCGTATGTTGGGTACTTTTACCGGCTGGACTTGTGCCTGAAATTGCCAAGGAGAACGAGTAGCGGTACTGTCTAATAATATGTATTTGACACCATGCATTCGAGTCGACTGCCATGCTGCACCATGCTAGTCGGCTCTCGTTTGCAACTTCATTTGCTCGCATGGGCCGTGCCATTGGTCGGCACATGGACAAAGTACCGCACTCTTTCCATCCGGGTAGATTGATGCCGGGTTAGATCTTCACTTTACATATTCTTAAGCAATCCCCCAGTGAAACAGGTGTGCCGTGCGTCCAGTGGCGAAATGGCAACCAAAGGTGGCGAGGTGGCGTTTGTAAAGCGCATGGTGGCTGAAAGCGAAGTGCTGCGTGAAACGATTCGGTGAGTTGCTAGGAGGGCCTGCTATGGCGCGCCAAAGCTCACATTGATAGTGAACTGGACAGCTGGTACACATCGATGGTTGGCAAACGTGCAAGCTTGGATGAGATCATGGCCGAGCTGAAGCGCCGAAAGGTACGTGCCTGGAAGCACTACCACACAACACCCACGTGGCTAATCTGCACTAGATCACGAATGTGACGGCCACCGAGTTTTGCCAAGGCCGCACGAGACGCTGGGCAATTGGCTGGTCCTTTTCAAGCGAGCGGTTCCTTGGCGACGTAGGCATGCGTTATTTGCACCGTCTTTAGCATGTGCTGACCGTTTATCGCATCGTCACAGAATGGAACTGGCGGCGAGTCTGTCCAGACATCCAAGCGACTGAAGCAGTCGATGCCGGTGTCGGAACGAGTGCAGACGTTTGCTCTATCGGCATCATCATTATGCGATATGCTGAATGCATTATTCTCAGAGCTCGACTTGGCCGTGGACTGGCAGCCAGATAAGCACACATTTACTGGCAGTGCTGCGTGCGATACCTGGTCACGTCGTGCGCGCCGTGCACGACAGCATGCTTTGCAGCATGGTCAGGACAAGACCAACGTATCAAAGATAGCCACGCCTCCGTCACCATCGCTGCTGCCGCCGCTTCTTCAGTTTCTTGGCCGTATTACGCCGGCGACAAACCACACCGCCTCTCACGTGCCCCCTCCTTCCAACAGCAGTCAACTGCAGCTGACTTGGAAAAAAGGACATGATCGACGGCTGTTTGACACGCTGGCAGCGCACATTTTTACGCGCATGCGCCAGCGCAGTGCGGCGTCATCAGCGTCGCATTAGCATCATGCTCTGTCGCCGAATGCGCCGTATGGCCGCTTGACTGGGCTGGAAACGTGATATTTGGCCACATTGGTCTCGTGAAACGCTGCTCCAGGCGTTGGCAAAAGGCCACCCAAAGCGTTGCGTCGGCCTGATGATGGCACAGCCATCAATGGGCATTTAGCACGCTGCTAGTGCGTGTCCTTGTGCGCGCGCACTGGCGTAGCCGGTCGTACGCCGGTAACGAAACAGCCGCTGCCTAGAGAAAGGCGGCCTGCGGGTGATATTTAACCGAGCGGCGATGATAATAAAGACTCAATCCAATGCTTCACCCATTTCGTCCCGCTTGACAACACCACCGTCTCCTGTTCATTTCAGCCAGTCTACTGCTCCGTGCGCACATTCATCCGCTGCCTGCCTCATCACTACTCTGTCTGTCGCCCACATGACTGTCGAATCCTACTGTCTAGTGGCCACTCGCCGAGCGACACTGCCCATACGCCTGCACTATGAGCTGCATGGCCACGGCCCAAAGCGAGTTCTCCTCATTATGGGTACGCTGTGCGATGCGCCTGCAAATTCCCGTGTGGCGCAACCGCCAGACTAATGCGCACGCCGCACAGGCCTAAGCTGTAGCGGCGAGTACTGGCTGCCGCAAGCCAAGTTCCTCTCGCAACAGGGCTACCAGGTTTGCTTTTTTGATAATCGTGGCGTTGGTCAGTCAGGTGAGCCGCTGCGCAAGCGCCACGAGGTGACACACTGCAATACACGCATGCTAATGGCTGCATCAAATCAAAGACGCACCAAAAGGCTACTACACGTGGGTAGACGGCGCATGCCCTGCACTGTACCAACTGGCTAACCTTGCATCGCTGCCGACACCAGCACCAAAGATATGGCGCTAGACACGATAGAACTCTTGGAGCACCTGGGCTGGGAGTCGGACGTACACGTTGTTGGCGTCAGCATGGGAGGCATGATTGCTCTGGAGTTGGCGAGTGCGCGTCCCCAGTGTATTGCGTCGCTCAGCCTCACCAGCACGCATGCTGGCTCTACGCTGCCGCCGGTGCGTTTCAGAGGTGCACTGGCCAGTAGCCCCTGAATTCACCGCAGCTAACCCAGTGGCGGTCGCGTTGTTCGCTATGATAGCTCACTGGCGCACTCACGCTGCCACGCCTCATGTTCACCTCGGACATCAACAAACGCATTGAGATGAACTGCAACCTGCTGTACCCAAAGGTACGTTGTCGTTTGAAGATGCCAGCGAATGCTATAGCTAACTATACTACCGGTACTCAGAAATGGCTAGACATGCCGCACCCCAATGGATCGGGTCAAACAAACCGCGAGGCAGTAGCGAATGTAAGTGTACTGACGTACTCACAAAGAGCGCGGACTCGGCTCATACGACTACGGTTTGTTTCGATGCGTGCTGAATCGCCAGAGTATGGTAGAGCGCATTGTACGCTCGCCAGTACAAACGTCGGCCGGCGCAATTGGACAGCTTTCGGCAGTTATGCGCCACAGCGTTGGCCGCGACCGCCTTGAGCGTATCCGGTCGGCGGGCATTCCTGTGCTTGTGTGTACCGGCACCGAAGACAACCTAGTCCGGCCGTCCAACTCGCAATTCCTCGCAGAGACGCTTGACGCCCGCTTTGAGGTATTCGAGGGCTGCGGCCACGCCATCTCCATGCAGGAGCCAGAGCGTTATAACCAGATGCTACTGGATCACATTCGCGCTTCTAGTGGCGACACCGCAAGCGATCTTTCCTAAGTGCTGCATTCGACAACCCATCCGCTTGACCATGCATTTTTCACGAAAGCAGCATCCCTTTCTGCCACCGCCCGCAGCGGGTGCAGTGTGCAGCTATTGTTATCTTTGCGGCTAATACCGTTGTCCTTCGCCACACCTA
>KZ992848.1:0-14245 GCA_003614735.1 Thamnocephalis sphaerospora | reverse complement strand
CACACACACACACACACACACACTCGTACGCCCTGTACACACGCACATCGGTCGTCGGCTCGGATCGGCCGACATGACTGCCCACGGGCGAATCGTGTGTGTGAGCGCGGGAGTGCGTGGGTGTGTACGCTGTGGCGGCGGCTGTCCAGCTGATCTCACTCGCTTCAGGATGCGCTGCTCACCTGAACACACGCGTCGACGTGCTGACGTCCATTGCACACACACACACACACATACACACACACGCGCGTTCACTCGGTCCAAAGTGGCGCTTCGTGCGGCTAATGCCCAACAGATTGCCTATTCTTGCGGCAAGAATTCATCGCAAAGTGCATCTGCCGGCGTGTAGTATGCCCCTGTGCTCCTTCCCCGCCCCGTTGGTGTCGCCGGCCGTCTCATCTTCGCACACCTTCTAGGATGACCCTGGCTGCCCATTCACCTCCGCCATTGTGCATTGCCGACAGCAGCAGAAGCAGCAGAAGCAGCAGCGGTGGCGACGGTCCCTACGACGAGGACAACCCACCCCTTCCTGGCGTGCTACCGGCCCTCTCTCTCTCTCCCGCTCACTCACTCGCTCACCCTCTCCTTTCTCTCACACCCTCCGTTACTTTGACCACGCGCGCATGCGTGCACGTCTCCGTCTTGTCTATAAAGTGCCAGAGTCCGTCGGTAAGTCGCCCGCCGCCTACCATCCGTTACTAGTTGCACTCGGCTGCTTTCGCTCGCCTTGAGCTTTGCTCTCACACCGCCTTTGCCTCTTTCATCTCCGCCTGGCGGCCGTTGGCCAGTTAGACGACGATCACCGCCAACGCTACTACCATCACCGTCGCCATTGCTGCCACCATCAATTCTACTACTGGTGTTGCCGTTGCAGCTGCATTGGTGTGCCTCACTGTACGCCACACGTTGCGTGTACCACCGCCCTTGTCTCGCTGCCTCGCTTGCCACGGCCCGACCGTTATCGGTGTGTACGCGCATTTGTGTAGCACGGGTGCGTGTGCGTGCACAGGTGGTAGCCTCGCGCACGCGTGGGCTGACCCATCGCACGCGCCGACTTGTTGCTATCGCCGAGTGGACCAGCATCAGCATCCTACACTATGCCCCGTACCATTTCTAGTTACTGACATCCGCATTTGGCCATCGTCTAGCTTTCGTGTCCTGTCCTGCGGAAATATCTACCTCGGTCGGCATTTTAGCGCCATTACGCCAAGGCTTTTTCCGTTCATTCTGGGATAGGTCCTCGGCCTTTGGCCCTGACAGTACGTGGTCGGATAGGGCAGTGGCTGGGTCATTGCCCGGCGGGGTTATTGCTCGTCATGCTGACTTCGGGCCGACGCCTCACCCTTGCAGCTAGCACAGCGGCAGCTCGGCACATTCGCAGCCAGTACGCACAACACACGCACACACCGCACCGCGCCACTCCGATCCATTGCTGGCGTGCACACACGACCGCACGCTTGCGCTTGCCAGCACACACACACACACACACACACACACGCCACACGCCACACACCACACGCCGCACGCCGCACGCCGCACGCCTACTGGTAGACAGCTGCTCTCCGTGCCACAACCACACACATTGCTTGGGTGGCTGGACGTGCCAAGGTTCAAGACCATCCGCCACGCAGCTTGGCTCACACCTGCGCACAGCTCAGGCTGCCGTTGTTGTCGTCGCTGCTGCTATTGTTGCCACCATTGCTGCTGCCACTGCCGCCGCCGTTGCTGCTACGCTTCAGGTGGTCCACCGGCCCCTCAGGACAGCATCGCCTTGATCCTCTTTTCTCCGCCGCCGTTTCGTTCTCTTTCTCTTCCTTCCCCCACCTTCCATCCCTTTCCTACTGTTGCCGGCTCTATTACGCCGCAATACCCTGTCGAGCGTGTGCCTGCTGTTTGCTGTTATAACCATCGGCGCGGCACGGCTTCCGGTGCGCGTTGCAACCTTGTAATATTTTCTCCTCTTTTCAGTCTTTGCTACAAAGACATCCAGCCCTTGTCTCTTCCCGCTGTGTACCTCCACCCACGTTTACCGCACCAGTTCCGTTGCGTTCTATTTCTCCGTACCGAGTTTCTCATCAACGGTGTCGTTGTACGCTGTCGGTCGGTGCGTGTCACCAACGCTGTGCGTGTCAATAGCAGCTCGCTGCTATCGTCTTTGCGGCGGCTTCTGTCGCTTTTTTTGCTATTCCATCGTTGCTGCATACCAACTGCAGCCGTGAGCGTCGACCTGTCTTGCGCCGCTGCTGCACCACGTTTACTCGCTTAGTCTGCTATCGGCTGACGCTTGGCAAGCGAGCGTTCTACTTCCGACAAAAGCCCGCGCTTGTCTTACTCGTTTTCCCAAGTCGCCGTTTGCTTTCGCCTTTGTTGCTACGCCGCCAACATGGACGCCCATGTTCTCGCCGTCGCCAGCGCGCCCGTCACTCGCTCGCCCACGTTCCACGCGTACACGTCGCCGCCGGCTACTGTGAGCAGTATGCCGTCGCCGTCCTGTGACCCGAGCGCGCTGCTAACGGGCTTTGTATCGGCGTCAAACTCCGCCGACAACGTGCTGCTGTCGACCGCCATGGTCGCAGACTCGAACGTGTCGCGCTTGGTGCATTTGTCCGCGTCGTCGCTGGACGCTTCGGGCAACGGCATGTCCACGCTGGCCGCAAAGGCACTACCTGCTTATGGATCTGCCACGCACTCGCCACATCCGCCACCGCCCTCCTCATCGTCGCATCACCACCACCATGCGCTGCCGCCACCGCCGCCACCGCCTCCATCTACTGGCGATCGGCCACTGGCCAGCACCCTGGCCGAACTTGCCACCACACAGGCCATCATTGCCAACTCGATGCCGCATGTTTCGCACGGTTTACCCGCGCATGCACAACCTGGTGCTTACGTGACGGCCGTGCAAACTTACCCCTATGCCGACTATGCCTCGGGCTCGCCTCTGCCGAGCCAGCCACTTTTGGCCAGCAACAGCGAGCACGACACCATGTCACGTTCTACATCTTCTTCGCTCTCCATGCTGCCGCCGGCAACGCCCGCCTCCTCCATGCTGCCTTCGGCACACTCGATGGCAGCGGCGGCGGCCATGGCTGGAGGTCGCACGGCGCCATTTGCGTCGACGGATGCGTTGCCAACTCCGCCGCATTTGCAACAGCAACACCAGCTGCATGCTCAGCAGATGGCAGCGCAGCACGGCCTCGCGTGCAAGCTGGAGGATGGCTACGAGAATGGCTTGCGTGTCATCCTGGGCACTGCGACGCACGACAGCCTTTCACAAGGCGGCATGTCGCCACCGATGCTGGCACTGCATCGGAATGGCCAACCACAGCAGCCGCAGCCGCAGCATGCACACCCGTCGGCAACGTATCAGCCAGAACTACCACGCAGCCTCCCTATGGATGCTACCAATGCAGCCGCCGCGGCCGCCGCTACCGCCCACATGCATGCAGCCGTGCCTCCTACCAGTCGCGATTACTTTTTCGGTGCCACGACGGCACACCTTGCAGGCGGCGACGCAAGCGCTGATAAACTGAGCATGGTGGCCAGCCAGCATGTCCCGCACTCGCTGCCCGCCGTACACGCCGACATGGACGCGTACGGCAACGAGGTCCACTACGCGCCCGTGCACGATCCGCGTCCGACCGCCGGCACCAACGCCAGCAACGACGAGCTGGTCGCCTACCGCTGCCAGTGGCGCACCTGCCAGCTCGAGTTTCTCGACCCGGCCATGTTGATGCACCATGTTAGCGAGGAGCATGTTGGCCGGCGCGCGTTGGGCCATCTCAGCCTGCGCTGCGAATGGGCCGACTGTCATGTGGTGGCGCGTAAGCGTGATCACATCATCTCACACGTCCGGCTCCATGTGCCTTATTGGCCTCTGGTCTGCCCTGTAAGTTGCCATTCTCGTCGCCATTGCAGCCGTCGTGCACCCGCACCGCCACGGCTGGCTCGTTTTGAAACCTGACTAACCCATGCGTGCCTGCACCTTGTAGATCTGCAACCGGCGTTTCAAGCGTAATCCAGCTCTCAAGCGCCACTTTCGGCGACACATGGAGAAGATGCAGGCGCCCTAAGTGTATCGTTGCCCGTCCTTCTCGCGCCTTCTGCCGAGACTGGTGCTGTCCGCTGCCCTGCCACCCTTTTGCGCGTGGCTGGGTGGTGGCCAGGGCGACGCATGCCCTGGCACCCTACTAGCATGTTGTATATTTTGCATCTCCTTGTCTGCCTTCACGCGTATCTGACCTTTTTGCTATGTTTGGTTTGCTTTGCTACGTCTTCTTGGCTTGCCGGCGCCTCCGCTCCGGCTGCGTGCGCGCGCAGGTCGTTGACGCGGTCCATCCGCATCGACGGTAATGACCACGCGCACGCGCCAACGCGCATAGTGGCCTCTCGCTGGTGCTCTCGCCTTTGCGCGACGCCTGTACAGCGGCGGCCACATTTCGCCCATCTAGGCGGTAGACAGCATCGTGCGCGCCTTGCGCATATCCGCTGCTCCACCGTTGTTTGCACCGCCGCCGCCGCCGCCACTACCACTACTATCGCCGCCTCATCGCCGCTGTTTCCCGCTTCTCTTTGCTGTCCACTTGCGTTGCTTGTTCAACATACAACCGCCACCGTTTTCGTGATGCTATCTTCACGGATCGCCCTTGAATGAAGCGTGAACTAGGAAGCGGTGGCACATAACGAGAATAGCTCCCAGAACTCGCATCAGTCAAGCGTGTCGCCCCACTGTGCGCGCCCCTTCACGCGCATCTGCGTGACCCCACCCTTGTTCTTTCATTTGGCCTATTCACGATATATTTGTCCACAAACTATCCCACAGATGGCGTATTGATGTGCACAAGGTGTAGACGGGCCAAGGGGCCTGCATCTCCAGTAGTCACACCCTCGCCTACATACACACACATGCAGCCCTCGCTGCCCACGACATGGGGGTGTGCATGTACATGCAACCACTGCCACGCCATGCATTCGTCATGACCACGTAATCGTCTTGGTCCACACCGTTTATGGTCACCGCTACTATTAGACAATGGCAGTATTGAGAATACAGTCCAGATAATGATGGGTGATGGACGATCATGCCACGGGTAGCTCAACCCAAGACAACGGGTGATTAGGTTGTACACGGGCAGATTGGCATAGGTACAGGTGAGCTGCCGCAGAGACGATCGATGGTCGCGACTATTGTACGACTGCGATACGCTCGCCCATGCGTACAAGCGTCTCAACGCCAAGCTTAGAGTTGGCCAAAAGGTCCGCGTCAAACTGAACACGACTGCCAGGCGGGAAAACAGCCACTACTGTACTGCCGCCAAAAGCAAAGTAGCCTAGCTCATCGCCCTTGTCCAACTTTGTGCCGGGGGTGGCTCCGGTCAGCAGAATGCTGCCCACCATCATGGCGCCCACCGGCACAAGCGCAAACTCAAACGGAGCATCATCCGGGGTGAGCTTGGCCGTAAAGGCGTGCACCGTGCGTGCATTCTCGGTCAGCACGTCGATGCGCTCATTGATGGCCAGCGGATTCACTGCAGCGCCTCTGGGTGAGCGGGCTGATCTGGGTGTCGCGCATATACTGTGTGCAGGACAGTGTACATCTACGCACCCGTGTAGTACTTGCCAGGGATGCGCTTGCCAAACGTGCATATAGCGGCAAGAGGAGCGTGGAAGCGGTGATAGTCCTGTGGCGCCAGACGGAAAATGGCAATTGGCCCATCGGCAAACTTGGCCGCCTACATGCGCAGGTCAATGCCCAGACAGCTCTGTTGCGGATAGCATGGCGCGTACCATGGTTTTGTCCTGCAACAGATGCTCTACGCTAAAGTTGGCGCCTTTGATCCTATGCAGAGACGCGCCAAGAAGCGGCCGTTAGCAGTGCGTGCGTACCCGCGCCGTAACATGTGCCGCTGCCTTTGCTACCATAGTTTGGTGGCGGCTGTGACATTGGGAAACACGATAAGACGCGAGTCACAGCTCGATATCATGACACGCTACGGATATGGCAGGTTAGCATGGGCACACCGGTGGCCATACACAGTCGGCAGTCCTACCGGATCGTCTGCGCTGGCAATCGGTCGTGCTTCTGGCTGCAGACGGCGGTAGAAAAACTCATTAAAGGTGTGATAGTCCTCTACCTTTGGCAAAAGTGCTTCGCTGAGGGAAATCTGGTAGGTCTGTATAAACGACGGTATCTGCTTGACCGAGTCGGGCTGGTCAAAGTAACGGCCTTGGCGAATTGTCTCTTTTTCCAAAATGGCATCCAGTATGCCCGTTTCCAGGACTGCGTGACGAGGTACAGGGCCATGCACCACGCAGCGTGAGCGATCGGGCCACTACAGCGCACAGCAGCCAGACGCTAACGTACGCTTGGCCTTCCATGGTCCAACGTAGAGCAGATGGATGCCCAGTCGCACATACAGCGGCATAGACTCGTACTGGCGAATTCCGGTCTAACCGCGCATATACTGGTCGGAAAAGGCCTTCAAGTGCATACATGCCATGGTGCCGGTGACTCACCTCGCGCTGCACGATAAAGACGCCAAACTTGCGCTTGACATCATAGCACGGTGCCACGCGACCCAGCAGACGCTCATACCAGGTCAGCGGTGCGGAAAGTGTCGCCAGCTGCGTGACAGTTTGCCGGTCAAGGCCGATCAGCTGGCCAACATGTGCCGCGTGCTTTTCAGACATGGACAGCACTCCGCCGTCCACTATACGCCGCATCCGAACTGATGAGTGTGCGGCGATAATGATAACGCCGCGTGCCGCTTACCGGTATTTCCCTCGCCGCGCTCGTTCACCATGAGGACCAGACTCTGTTCTCCGTGCCTAGCGTAAGACAATGCTGCACACACACGCACGTTGATACGGACGCAGCCTCGGCAGCACATACCTGCACCAGGCCTAGCGCATTGCCCTGCGCCAGCATGGCATCCATCATTGCCGCGTCCAGTGCCTCGTCGGTGTACGTCAGACCTGCACCGGCCAGAGAAAGTAGACTCAGGTCCAGCTCCGACGGGTCCTCGCAGAGAAGCAGCCGCGTCGCTACCGGCGGTACGTCATTCTCGGTGGTATACTGCCCAGAATGTGTCGACTGGCCCACGAGTCGACGTAGTCTGGGTGTGACGGTGGCCATATTCGCAAAGATGAGCAGGTGATGCCAAGAAATGCGAAAACAAGGGGTGTTGCAGCCTCTTTCAAGGCAGGACGGCGTGACGGCGACCTATGCGTTGGCGTGCCAACGTGCACAGTGCGAATATGCGACGACAGTAGCCGTCGGCGGAACGAGTAGGACAAGATGTGGGGTCCAGACAGCGCTGGTCGGGGACTAGGTGTGGATGTGTGGGGGTGAATAGCGACAACAACAGCAGCAACAGCAAGTGTGGCGGTGGCATGCGGCCTATGCATGCTTGCTCTTGTCAGCGCACCCTTCTGAACAGACGGTTACCGCATGCTGCTATTTTTGCGCCCAACTCTTGGCTTGCGACATTGGCAAAGCTGGGCGTCCTCCTATTCCTGGTACAGGGGTCGCCTTGATGGCCGTTGTTGTCGGACGCAAATAGGCTATGTGGCCGTGGCGGTAGTCGGCTTTACCGTGGCTAATGCGTTTGAGGTGAGTTTGCCAAGAAATCACGCTCCCACCACACACAGCTGTGTCCAATGCTTTTTATTGTGGCGGCTTGAGAAACCAGCGACACTCATTCTCTTTCACCTGTACACGCACACTCGCCTACCTTCCACACCGTATCGCCGTCGCTGCTTCTACCGCCTGCGGTCGTGGCTCTTCTACAGTAACCGCACTTCAGTTGTCGCCTATCTTATCGTCTGCGCGGTTCGCCGCCTGTCCACGCGTCGTCGCTCCCAGAGACTTTGCGTCGTTGCCCGGTCGCCGGCCAAAGTACACCGATAGCGTCTTGCTTGACGACAGCGACGTCGTGCCACTCATTCCCGTCCTCGCTATCGTCGGTGGTATCGTTGGCGTCATTACATAGCCTCTGCTGCACGCATACACACCACCGTCACTCTGCCCGGACCACCTATCGCCTGTAGCCACCACCCCTTACGCACCATCTGTCTGGCCGCCTGTCATTGCCGTCTGCACGCTTCGCCATGTCCACGTCTTACCGTTGTCTGTGGCGTGATTGTTCCGAGACGCTGCAGGATCCTGAGCAGCTCTACCAGCACGTTTGCCAAGACCATGTTGGTCGCAAATCGACCGACAATCTCTGTCTAGACTGTCACTGGGACGGCTGTCAGGCGACGTTTACAA
Organism: Thamnocephalis sphaerospora; assembly: GCA_003614735.1. Taxonomy (NCBI): domain Eukaryota; kingdom Fungi; phylum Zoopagomycota; class Zoopagomycetes; order Zoopagales; family Sigmoideomycetaceae; genus Thamnocephalis; species Thamnocephalis sphaerospora. The sequence goes on along the minus strand of KZ992848.1, from coordinate 5,976 downwards.
AGCGTGACCACGTCACCTCGCACCTGCGACGACATATTCCATACACGCCGCACACGTGCCCGGTAGGTACCCGCTGGATGGCGCGGCTGTGGACGATAGAGGGACATATGCGCTATGCAAACGGATTCAGCGCTGTATGCTTATCGGTAGGCGTCTGGATGAGCGTAGATATGTCGGAAACTATTCAAACGCCCACAAGACTTGAAAAAGCATGAAAAGGTGCACTTGAACGAAGATCCGGGCTCTGACGTGGCCACACAGCATGCACCTAGATCACCCTACGCTCACTCACCGACGTCATCCGACTCGTTTTCGCCAACTCCACCGTCGTACCACTCGCGCTCGCCCAGCGTCGGTCTGCAGCACTCGCTGTCATCATCACAGACGGATCTACCTCTGGCGGCAACGCCGCCGGCTTTGCATCATGCGCGCAGCATGTCGCAGGTTCCGGGGACCTCGGCGGCTTCCCTGGAGGTAGCATCACCCTACGGTAGGTGGCAGGACGCACGGACAAAGGCTGCACGTGGCGTAGACTCATGCTGTTTGTCCTACAGGCGTGCCGGAACCTGTTTATCAGCCGCTAGAACTGCAGGATGACGATTTTCCGTTAGCTACTCTATCGGCGTTCTCGTCGCAGCAGGCGCTGTCGCCGGTGTCGGTGGAGAGTGGCTCGTCCGCCACACATGCGTCCAAGCGCGGCTTTGACCAGCTCGAGGAGCTGATGAACGATGCAAAGAAGCAGAGGGCCGAGCCGCTTTACGAACCAGGTAGGCAAAGTGCCCGGATAACATGGCGGAACGTGGGTGGCACAGGGCGTTGAAAAGCCCGGGTGTTTGTGTACCCTCTCGTGACCGGTGACTTACCATCCGTGTCGCTGCGCAGCATTGGCTCAGCGTCTTGAAATGATGGCGCCGGATATTCTGCAGACAAAGGAGCTGCCGCCTGCATTGCAGTCGGAGACAGATGTTGAATTTTGCCTGTCCTTTCTTACTCAACTAAGTACCAACATGCTGCTGAATGTGGTGCCACCGGCGAACGATGGCAGCGCACCGTTTGAGAGCGCGTTCACCGTGGATCCGGCTACGATGGCGCAGTTGACGACGCTGGAGCAGAATACAAACTTGAGTGTCGACGCCGCCTCACCGCAGTCTGGCACTGGTCCTCTACGCACGCCCACGCTGTCGCCGATGGGTCCGACGCCGACCATGGCGCAGGGCGCTGCGTCCGGCATCTACGGCGGGCTGTCACTGTCGCCTGCACCCAGCTTTGACGGTCAGGGACCCGACTGGGGATCGCAGCCGGCTGTCGTGCCCTATCAGCTGTTTGCAGATCTCAGCAATGGCCCTATGCTGGCGCCACAACTGCCGCACGGTATGCAGGCTGCTTCGCCGGCCCATACGGCCTCTGGCTCGTTTTCGACACCATCGCCGCTAATGACGGCCACGACGGCTGGCGCGGCGAATCCGTATCCCACGCCGAATATCCCACCGCTGCACGTCTTTGGTTCGGATCCTGGACCAAGCGCAGAGGCTGCCCATTACCAGACGATGGCCGGCGGTTCACCGGCAATGACAGATGTGTCTGGTCGTCGCAGCAATGCCAGCGCGGCGGGAGGGCGTGTCGTATACGGAGAACAGATGGTCCAGACGAACGCACCGGTGATTCCGACTATCATGCCGGGTCATGCGCCGACAACAAAGGCTGCGCGTGCGCACACGCCAGTAGGTGCGCATGGCCGTGGACAGGTAATGCAAGGCATCCGCCAGCTTCCGCACATTGCGGTGCCCGGGTCTATGCCGCCGGTGGAGATACATCGACCGCATGCCCAAGGATACGGACATGCATCGGCAACGAAGATGGGATGGTCGCATGGGCCGGCGTCGACGCACACGCCGCCGGTGCCGGCGAATCGCTCGAAATCCCAGCCGGTGGCACCTGCACCGGCGATAGCGCCGCCTTATCGCCCTCTGGAGGTCTTCAAGCACATTGCCATTCCGCAGCGCGAGGTAGACCCCAACCGCGAGTCATCGTCGTTGCATCATGGAGATGCACCGACCCATGCGCTGCGTCCAGAACGCTCGTCGGCGCAACGCGCGCCCTACACGCGACCGCTGCCGCCGCTACCGCCGCCGCGCTCGCCTCGTCTGGCAGCGTCCATGCATGCTCCATTGCCGTCTGGAACACGCCATGGCTTGCCGCAGCCGGCGCGTGCTGCCAACTTTTTGCCTGGTCGGCAGACGGCTACGCCATGTCGTGTGCGCATGGAGGACACGGATGGCGACTTTGTCAACGTGGAGGTGGATGCTTTGGCGGATCAGCTGAGCGGCCTTTCAGTGGGTCGTCAGCACGCGCGCCCGTCATCTCCGGCCCGAGCCGTGCCACGACCGGCTGAGTCAGGCGACAAGGCGTGGAAAACGGCGGTCGATTACCAGACACGTCGGAAACACAAGCAGCTCATCGACCGGCTTATCGCGAAAATCAACCAGCTGGTGAGCAGCCGCGAGGACGGCGCGGCGTCAAGCGCCAAAAATGGCGACAACGCGGCACAAGCAGCTCGTCCAAAGGGCGCCTGGCAGCTGGTGGATACGCCGAACGATCATGGCGCCACACGGGAAATCAACTAACGAGAATACGTACAACGGTGCGTGCGCACCACTTTGCGCCGCTATGTCACGGATATAGTGATCGCGCATACCGACGGCCAAGCGGACCGAGCCTTTTTTCCGGCGAGGTGCATTTACGTCCGCCGCCATTCCTTTTTTGTCGTTCTTGGCGACAGCACTTGCAACACTGCTATGTATCCAACCCCATACGTCGCCTTACTTTCTTTTTGCCATGCTCGCACATATACACGCGCCGGTTTGCTGGCCCCACAGAGCTGCCAAGCGCGTGCCATGGCCGTTGGCCCGCAAAGTGTGTGCCCGTATGGCCTTTCTCTTGCTGTTCCTTCTTGTCGGCTGCCAAGACGCTTGTGCTTGGCCTGCTGTTTCCTCGTGTAGATACGCAGCAGCAGGCGTAGCGTTGGCGCCGGACTGGCAACGTGTCAGATCCGCCGTATACATACGTATTATTTTATCCGACATTTCCTTTGCTTGTGATTGCTACGGCCACAGCGATTGGCTACCACTGTTGCCAAGCACACGTGATTTGTCGACGCGAGCGCGTATGCATTAGTGGCTGGGCACCGCTGTTGCTTTTGGCCTACGCCTCTTTGCCACTTTCCTTTCTCATTCCTGCGCCATACGCAACCATATGCAGAGTAAACGCAGCCTGTGCTGCCCCCGCGTTAGCCAAGTGCTTATTTGTGCTGTACAAGTTTCCGACTGGATGCGTCACCGCGCGTCTCTGCACACCACGCCGCGGTAGCCGCGGCCTTCGCTGCTAACGCCACAACGCCGCCGGCAGCAAGACGCTTGCCAAGCGAGACGTTTGCCCAGGGCACGGCGGCGCTCCATCGGACATTGGGTGCTGCTGGCGGACAAAAAAGAGTCATCAAGCAGCCTGCATGGATGGTCGGCGCATGCGCTGCAAGCTGGTGAAATTGGCCTTGGCTGGCTATTGACAGTGGCGTGTACTGGGATAGTGGTTCGCATGGCGGCACGCTGCGCACATACCGCTATCGCGTTTCCTAGACCCTGGTGTGGATCATTGGCGGTGGCAGCGGCGCCTATGCACTGGCACGGTCAGCGCGAGTGCCTGCGGTAGGCACCGACGCTTGTGACATCTTCATTTACGTAGCCAGGCTGTCATTGGCCGCCGGCCGACACGCCACATGGAATCGGACGCTGGTGGCGTTTCTGTGTACACGCCACGTGCGGTGCAGACTACTGAAACCCCCGGCTGCGGCCAGCGCACGTTCGTAACTTTCAGGCCTTTCAAGCATGCTCATGCGCGCATACGCACATCGGCGCGCCTACAGCATTCATATGCTGCATGCATGCGTAGATGCGCCACGTAATTGCCTTGAGTGTCGCGATTTGGCAGTCATGTGGCTGTGCACACGAAGCATAGCATGTGGCCCGATGTCCGTCGGGTGCGCAGCATGGGCTACCAACGCAGCCACAGGCGCAATATCGGTGGACCAGCGGCAAAGCATGCGCGGTGCTCGTTCCCATCCGCAACATGGCTCCTAAATGACGTCACATGTACCGGTATCCCGTCGGCGTACGCTCAAACGTGCCAAGGCAGACGGTGCTCCTTTGGCCGGTCGTAGACCGCTTCCCCCGGCGCTTGGCAAGGCGTATTGCACTGGCCAGGGTCAATATTGGCCGACGCGCACTGAGAACAGTTTTGGCGCAACGGCGCATGGGCGTCTGCCAGTCCCGCCGCCGATCCTGCCTATTCTGCTAGTGCGCGTACCACTGTGCCTCCTATCGTCACATCGGCATACTATGGTCGTGTCGCGCGCCCCTCAGCGTTGAGCGCTTTGCCAGGCTCGGTACGTGTCGTTGGATAAAACGCGCGCCAAACTGGCGATAAATCCACTTGAGCAGCATCCAACAACTTACCACAAACAGAAAATCCTATATCACCGCAGTCCCGCTGCTGTCCCGCTTTAGTCCCATCTCCATCAGTTACCGCCTACTCTGTTATCCCGCTGTTTTTTTTGCTTCAGTGCCGCCCAGCGTACGTCGCCACCGCTGCCGCTGCCACCGCTACCGCCGCTGTCCGCAAGCTGTGCTCCTGGCGAAGGTGCGCTTAGCCCTGCTACGCTCGCTGCACCAGCCTTCTGTCTGTGCACGCGTCCGCCGCCTTGGTGCAACATCACTCTTGCCAGCTGTTTGCGTGTAAGTATTGTGCGTGCACGCTTGTCCGTGCGTACACGTGCGTGCCAGCGTGCAAATCCTTGTCCCGCCGCAACGTGTGTCGTTGCCGACGCACTCTACCGTTGCTCGCACCTGCGAGCTCACGCGTGCCATTCATTGAAATTCGTGTCCACTTCCACTCAGTTTCGTCGCTCGCATCCTTTGGTTTCCCTCAGTGCCCCACACGTGCCGTCCTTATTGGCCACGCGCCAAACCTCACTGGCCGTTGCGGCCTTGCGAACACTCTGCCCACTGGCCCACTATCATCAGGTCGGAGCCTTTGCCACCAGCTGGTATTCTCGGGGCAAACTTCCTTTGCGCCATCGCAGTCCGCCTCGACCACCACGCGCACGCGCCCTCATTTGCGGCTCGAACCGTCGAGTTTCCGAGAACGCGCTGGCGGTAGATTTTAGTTATTGCCTTGCGCGCTCGATTGAAAAACCCGAGCACGTTGCTTTGTCCAGCGCCATCTACATTTCGCTCATCCCCCGCCACTATAACGCTCAGACCATCTTCAGCTTCGTCCCCTCCTCTTCTGCCTCAACGCTCCCCCTGGTCCCCTTGCCTTTCGCTCGTTCTTGCTCTCTTTATCTTTGCGTACGTGCGCGCGCGTGTGTACGTGTGCGTCCTTACTCCTTCGTCTCCACACCCGCACCCACCTTCGCTACGCGCATCTCCTTCACCACCTGCTCCCTAGCCTTACACTTTGGCCTCCTTCTCCTCCACGCTTGCCTGAACTTGCCTCCGCCCTGAGTCTGTTCGCTTCTCCTCCTTTTCTTGGTCATCGACCCTTGCCGGCTCCAATTTACAGCGCCCCTTTTCTTGTTCTGTTGTCTGCGCATTGACACACGGCCGCTGGCTGCATCCGATCGCCACAACAACAGCAGCGATTGCAGCAGAGACGTGCACTCCACATCCTTTGCCCATCTGCCTCCTTTTGTCATCGCTGACGCTGTACCCATCTCCGGCTAATTGTCTAGCTTGATCCAAAAACCAAGCACTTCTTAACAAGTGCCGGTAGCTCTCTGCGCGGAGCGGTAGCCCTGCCCGTTCCTTGCTTGTCGGCCCCTCTCTGCGCTACGCGTCCTTCCTTGCCGCTTCTTGCTTACGTGCCGTAATCCATTGTCGCTGCTTTTTGCGCGCTCCGCACAAACATCGCCTAGATCCGGCC
>KZ992846.1:0-14297 GCA_003614735.1 Thamnocephalis sphaerospora | reverse complement strand
TAGAAGGTGATGCGATAGGGCGGGTGATGGTGCAACACGCCCATTGTCCAGCAGCCGCCACTGTTGCTGTGGGCGCATTGTCGGCCGAGCAGACATGCTTGTCCTAGTAGTAGCGGAAAGCGCGCGTATTGGCACTGGTGGTGAGTGCATGGACGGCGCTTGCACCAATGCTGATAGGCGCATCGGCCGATGCGGCGCCAATCATTCCCAGCAGGAACGTGGCCAGACCAAAACCAGCGGTGACACCACTGCGCTTGAGGGTGTCTGCGCTGAACAGATGGCGAACAAAGGAGCGGGCGTTGTCGCGCCATTGTACGCTGCGCACGTACAACTTTGCCCAGGAAAGCACGCTCACTCGACCGTTTAGCAGCACCTCGGTGGGGTCGTTGCGCGACAGGCGCACTGCAAACTTGAGTCGGCGACGGCAGCATGGGCAGCGCGTCGTGTGCGTCGGCGGGTGCGGCACACGGCGCACACCCCCAAACACGGTTGCACTTGCGTCGCGCTGCCGCGTCATTGACGCTACCATCGGGTCGATTTCGCGCGCCTGTGCCTGGCCACCAGCCACCTGGCGGTAATGCTGCGAGAGCCACCAGGCGCGCATGCATGCGCGATGCGCGACATGATCAGAGACCATACAGAACGACTCCAGCCGGTCATCGTCGTCGTCATCGTTGCCGGCCAGGCCGCACTGAGCGTGCTCGCAGCCGCCGACGTCGTCGTCCTTCTGTAGCTGCGGCTTGCCGTGCAGATGACTGTGGCGACGCTCTGCATCCAGCTCGGCGCCATCATATGCCGTGGCATAAGCGGTGGTCACACGTACCGGCGCCACCGGCATCTGCTTGGAGTTGGCGGTCTTTTCCTCCGGCATGCTTTCGACATTCTCGGTGGCAAAGACGTGCGCAGGCGTGTTGATCGTATCGGCGTGCGGTGCGCCAGTGGCTGCAGTAGCGGCAGCAGTGTGAGTATGGCGTGCGTGCGACGAGCGTGGCTGCCAGTCGCCGAGGCCAACACCCTGGCAGACAAAGCAGTCGTCGTCGGTCTTGTCGAGCGGTGCAGGCCGGCCAACGCACACAAAACGCGTGCGCGCGTGTTCAAAGCGGCGCACCATGGCCCACTGCACGTACTCGTCGAGAACAACAGCCAGCGCAAGCAGAAGCGCCGCGCGCCAGCCGTGGCGTGCGACACTTACACGCTGGCTTGACAGAGCAGGCTTCACGACACGCATGATAAAGATGGCCACCAAAAGATGATAGGCGGAAAGGCGACGGCGCTCTCGGTCCGTCAGATGTGCAGGTGCGGCCCAGGACATGCGGCGATCTAGGAAAGAGATTTTGGCCCAGGCGGAGCAGGACCAGGCGAGAGCGGCAATGCGCAGACTTGGGGTCCAAAGCAGCTGTGCTGCAGTGGCAACGGCGGCACCCGGCACCAGCGGTAGGCTCGATAGCGGCATAGTGTATACTTGAAGGGAGATGAACCAACACGGTTGTGGGGTAGCTGGTCCAAGCGACGGTGGTATTTGTAGCTGGTGATGCTGACCAGGGTCGGTGGTGGGCAGCTCGGCAGCTCGGCAGCTCTTATAGTTCAGCAATCGACGCAAAGCGCACGTGAAGCACGAATCGGTGACGAGAATCACAACTTTGCGATGCAGTGTCCAAATCAGAGGCTATGCACTTTGCATAAGCCTAGCGTGCAGGGGGCAACCAATGGTGTGGTCCGGGCGAATACTATGTGCTAGGCAACGCTATTCTAAGAATAACCACAGATTTGCTCCTGCAGTTGATTGTCTGCGCACGGTCTGAATAGGAGCTGAGGCACGCGTGTGCGTGTGTGTGTGCAACAAATATTGCCTAGGCTGGTCTGATTTTAGAATCCTTCGCTGCCGTTACACCACGGAGAAAATAGCAGTGTCTCACGTGAGACAGGCTGCCAGCGTATGACCGTGAACAATGGACGCTACAAAACAGGTCAGATCAACTGAGCTTTGTCTAGAATCTCGATCCTATGGCTAGACTGCGTGCACGCGTTTCAGTGGTAGCTAGGTATGCACAGCACCGGATATCGTGGCGATGCAATGGTAGCAATGTAGCAGCAACGGAAAGAGCAACGTTGCCAAGCACGTAAGCGTGACGGATCGCAGGTGACCACCGAGATGGCAGTTTGCTCGGCAAGATGCCAAACTAGGTTCAATCGTTTGCAGGACAAGTGGAGGCAGTGGCTGGCAGCGAGTCGATGGGCGTAGCAGTGGTCAGGTAAACGCAAAAAGTGAGACGGTGAAGAAGAAGAAGAAGAAAGGGGTGGAAGAGGGGAGGAAGTTGGAAAGACGACGCAGTGTGTGTGTGTCGGAGAAATTAGCGAATGTATGGGAAATGAGGCTGGAGCAGATGTTGTGTGGGGGGTCGCAACAATGTGAATGGGCGGTTAAAAGTCCCCGACCTGGCGTTCGACTGGTTTTAAAGACACACGTATGCACGCAAAAGGGTGCTGCGTATGAGGTGCAAGGCGCGAACGGACAGACAGGCGGTCGTGTGGTGGCGCAGAAAGCGGACAGAGGGATCGCCGTGAACAAAACGGGTGGTTGTGCCACGGAAAAACGGGCTAGTGCGTGAGATGGGCGGAAACGCAATGACAGGCGTGCAGATTGGCGTTGGATGCAAGGAAGCGGCAGTGGCAGTGGCAGCACGGCAGTGAGCGGCGTTGGAATAACGGGAGCGGCAGATGCGCAAAGCGACGACTGTTGCTTCGCGGCGGGCACTGGGGCACGGCGGCGGGCCTTTTCTAGGCACCGCGTGGTCGCCGGTGGTAATGGCAAGATGCATAGGGTGGAGGCGTCTTGCCGTAGATCCTTTACTCGTGCGCCGGTCACTCCTTCCTTATTGATACCGGCGCTGGCCCGTACAGCATCTGTGACGGTTACCTCCGCGGCTGCTGTGCGCCACATGCTCAATATTGCTGGTCATGAATGCCGTTCGCGCGCATGACTGCTCCATCCTTGCTCATGGCCGGCGTTGACCGTCGTCGTCTGTGCATGCACTCCCAGCAATAACCTGCTGCTGCCGCTGCTGCTGCTGCACAATGGCACCTAGCCGCCTGTCCGCCCGCTAGTCAGTGTGCATGCTTTCTCAGTCCCATCTGACGACCTGGCGAATGTGCGTGTGTGTGTGTGTGTGTGTGGTGGTACATCCAAGGCGGTCGTTGCCTCTATTCGTACGCCAGCGCACAGATCGCCGCCGCTCGTAAAGACGCCGCCTACTATGTGCGCCCATTCTCGCCCATTCAACCGGCTATGCTAGTCTACGTGACGGTGGGCGTAAACACGCCTGGTGTACGCGTGTATCCGTGTGTATCGCAGTCCACCAAATGGCGGACGCCCTTGTCACACCTGGCCAGACCGCATGGCTACTCGGGCTGGATCACTTGGGCACCACGACTCGGTAGCACTGACCATGTAAACGCAAATGCCAGGCACAGCCGCCGCGGCATCCTGTGCATGCTAAACACACCGGGGACCGACCATTGGATGCTTGCTAGGGCGCTGCAGCCTTGCTAGGCGGCCCATGCGTCCATCCCATGCTAGCGTGAACCTGTGGCCATGCTTCCAAGCCACAGGCCAAGGAGGCTAATAGGAGCAGAATGCATTCACAGTGTGCCGCGCGCACCAAGGATCTACCGGCGTACAAGCGATGATCCACGCGCGCGCGCGCAGTACGTGCGGATGCCATTCCAGTGTGCGGATATTGCCGAGCAGCCGTCACACTGGCCGAGATTCTAAGCCTTTGTCCGTCGGTGGCATGGGCGGTCCGTCGCACCTGCAACGGCTATTTTGCAAAAGGGGGCATGGAAGTGTGCCACTGCACGGCGTAGCAAGTGTGATCGTGCAGTCGTAGATGTGTGTGGGTGTGTATGTGCGCATGCGTGAGTGCGCGTGAACGTGTGCCACACTTGCCGAGCAGCCGCCACCCACGCTCTCTGAGTGGCTCATTCCAATGGCGCAACTCCACCCGTGGCGGCCGTGCATCAAGGTGCATGGATACAAGCAGGGCGCAGGGGCTCGGCAGCGACGCCGTGCTTGCTGCTTTATGTTTCGACGTCTAATTTACAGCCTGCCTCTCTATGCGGAGGGTGGCTGGGCAAGCGGCTGCGCGCCCTTCGAGGCCCAGTGGCCCGCGTAACCAGGGCCTTGCGGTACTCGTTAATGCAAGACTGGCTTCTGTGTCTGCTGCGCCACAGCATTCACCCGGGACTTGCAGTCGGTCGAGATGCGTACCTCTGACCGCGCAGTTTGCGCTAATGTACAACCATGCGAACCGGTACACGATGCTCACCGCACGTCTCGTCCTGTTGAGGCCTTTTGTGTGCACAAACGCTTTGTGAATTACCTTGCGGCTCATACCCTGACCATGCGGTCCATTGCGTCACGTTGGCATCTAGGCACTGCTGCCAGCGTGTTTGGTCATCTGTTCTAGCCCATCTAATCAACTCATACCATATGCAGCACCCCAAACAGAAATGCCGCCCGGCACCGAATGCATGGAGCAAGCTAGCATCTTGTAGCGCTTGAACCCGCTTGCTTTTCTCTTGGCCATGCTCGCTGACATTGTGGCGCCTTTAGATACCAAAGCCTGTACGGCTCAACCTGCTCTGCTTGCTATCGCTGACACTGTAGTAAAGTGTAAAGTGCTTTTGAGGCAATGGTGGCATCTTGACTGTCGTTGTATATCCGTTCACATTACTTTTATGCATCACACCGTAGATCCGGTTGTCTTTCATTGTGGCATTACAATACGGTGCTATCTTGTATGCAATAGTTCTAACCCTGCAGTACTGGCTAGACAGGTTTACATTTCGTTATCATTGCAGCTCAACACGATTAGGCTTCCAGCCTGTCCCTTACTTTAGCTCTTTTACATGTACTTGACGCAGCTACGAAGCTACAGTAGAATTTATGATGCATATTTAGACGCAAAGGAAAACAAGAGGGCACTGATGCAAGTATGTTCAAGCCATACTGGTTACTACGCCGCAGGCGCAGCTACCGTGAACGATTTAAGCAACGTATCGTTCAGTTCGCTCAGCCGCGGCCTCTGTGCAGGATTGCAAATCATCATCTTTTTCATCAGCTCGACTAGCTGGCGGTTCTCCGAGCTTCGCACCGGCAAAAACATATTCCTGCCCAAGTTTCTGGCCGTCTTCAAAAGTCCCATCGATGTGTAGGGCGGGCGGTTGGTCAACGCGGCATACAGCGTAGCGCCCATCATCCAAGTCTCGCGCTTGTACAAGTTGGTGGGCACTTTTAGGGTGTCTTCAGGCGCCAGATAGCCCATAGTGCCTCCGTAGTACATGGCTATTCCAGATTCGCCCACCACCTGGGACAAATCAAAGTCGATGATGGTGACGATGGGCTTCATTTTATCCGATGATCGTGTAATCATAATGTCTACGCGCCGGAAATCGCTTGTGTGAGACGCTGCGGGTCAGGTTGCAATGCACACCGCCATGCTTACTCTCTGGTTTGATGTCACCGTGCACCAGGCCGAGGTAGTTCATGTACTTGACCCCTATACGCATGGGCTGCTATCAGTGACGGCGCCAGATGGTGAGTCGGAGCAATGTCACACGCCACCTACCGGCAATGGCCTGGGAAAAAACAAAGGGTAGAATTTCATCCTTGTCCGGATTGCTTAGCGACATCGCGTACTCGTCCAGGCTTTCGCCGGTGACTCGCGTAACCACCAGGCAGTATTTGCCGTCTTCCGGTGGCAAGACGCCCATCAGGCCCGCAAAAGCCTTTTTGACATGGGGCGACATGTGGTGCTTATTAGGATCACCAGCGTGGATGGTCTATGCAAACGATGCTGCGTATAAGTTGCTGTGTATCTGGATAGCAGACAAACTATGGGACACTTACCTCAAGTGCAATGCGCTCGTTGTCAAAGCTCTGCTTCACCCTGGTGCACTTGAGAAATCCAGGTTTGCCCTCGTACCGCACCAGCGCCGTATAGATCTTTTTGCCTTTACGCGAGACAAACTTTTCAAAGAAAAGCCTGGGTACCTGTGGTGTAGGTGCTTGCTCCGAGTCGGAGCCATCCAAAGGCGCAACCAACGTGGTATCCGATGCAACCGGTTCGTTAAAAGGCTGGTCTACGCCGTCAGATGGTGTCGACGCATCGCCGCCAAACTGCTGTGGGCGCGGTGGAATCGGTGGCAAATTGTCGTTGAACGTTATAGGACGTGGCGGAAGCGGTGGAGGAGCGTTATCAGACTGCTGAGGACGAGGAGGAAGTGGCGGAGGAATGCTGTCAAGTTTTAGCGGGCGGGGAGGGAGCGGCGGAGGGATGCTGCCAAGCTGTTGAAAGTGGCTGGGATCAGTGATGGGAGATGCCGGATCAAAGGGTGTTGCGTCTGCCAAATCGTTACGCCATAGTGTGATGACGGCTGCAGCAATCAAGACGCTGGCAGAGGGGCGCATGGTGAAATAGACTGATGGATGGATTGATCGTAACAGAAGGTGCGGTGATATCTATGTGATGAACGTGCAAGCACGAGCGTTAGTGCGGATGCAAGCAGAATGTGGCGAGAAGATTGCAGCGTGCTTTTTATTTCTACAGCATTTCGGGTATGCCGGTTCAGCAGCAGCGATACCGCATCGGGAATTTGCTGCGACACGTTGCAACAGGTATATTCTTCGCCATGCTTGTTATCATACACTGTCCTTGCGCCGTGGCGTTTAGCCGATACGGTGTTTCGTCTTTGCGTGGATACGTTTGGCATACCCGTGTAGCTACTATACGCGGATTTATGACACACGGCCATCTTGTCTTTTGACGATACAGCTGTACGCTGGGCATGCCGAGTTGCAGGACCAGATTTTACGCATCCGGCGCTAATGGTTTCATGCAAGTCGTCGTGTCGATACTGCGTCGAGTAGTTCGCGCTTGCACCAGTAATACCGCGGCAATAGCTTGCGCGACAAAACGGGTATGATGTCACTGTAGGCAGGCTGCTAAAACGGCTGATAAATTTAGAAAGGGCCGCATGCAGCATGCAGACGACTTCAGTACCGGCATTCGCAGCCCAGCAAACCTCGACAATGGCTGGTCAAGTATGCCTTGACGCACCATGACGTGCGCAAACAATCGTTGATATGTGGCCTACGTAAATTTATTATGATTGCAGCGTGGACTTTGGTGCCAATGCTGTCGTCGTATGACATATCGTGAAGCTCGAGCGCTGCCAAAGCGTGTGCAGATGGGACGCACCAAAGTGCTGATGTTGAAGTTTAAATAGTAACAAATGTGGTGGAACAGGGCGTCGTATTAGACCCAGCCGTTAGCAGTGGCCGGCGAGTCGACAGGTAGAGGACGTCCGTCGTCCGCCTGGTGAATCGGCTCAGGCCGGTGCTGCGGCAAAGCGTGCAGTCTTCGGTGCGTAGCACGCTGCATACTGACGGTCTCTGTCGCTGCTGTCGGTGATACATCTGTTTGTTCTTGAATATTGTTTAGCTCACTCTGGCTGCCGCTGTCTGATGTGGATGCATACGCATGCGGCTGCAGCATAGTGGATAGCCTGGCTTGTGAGGTAAGAATGTCAGGTAGAATAGGCATCGTGGTCGATGTGGTAGACCATGCAACGGAAATCGTATTGTTGGCCTCGGCGCCACTTGCTTCGTTGCCCAGCAAAGCCGAATTATTGGGACCGGCGTTAACCATGCATGCGACTGGCATGAGGGACTCGTAAGCTGGTGGCATTGCACACGCGTCTTCGTAACGCGGCAGCAATTCAGTGGTGCTTTCGTTGCGCCGGCAAGTCCCGATAATGATTGGGACGCGGAAGACACAAACACGGGTTTGTGTCCGTGCCCCGCCCAGCAACCATCTTGCCGTGCTAGTCATCTTGCGTGTCAAACGCACGGTTACCTTGAGGCGGTAGTCGATGGTGACGCCCACGGTGGACGTCTCAATGGAAGGAAACAGTTTGTGCGGCAGACGCAGCTCAATGGCGCCACCCTGAGGACTGCTGAATAGATGCTGTCCGGTTGCTACGGTGGTGCGCTCTTGCTCCCGCATGCCCGCGGTTTCATAGGTGATTTGCCGACGAAGGGAAATATCCAGAGCCAGCTGATCGTTGGGACGAACCATCCGACTAAAAGAAGATCCCATGGTGGATAGGTTCAGTGGCCACGCACTAGCTGCCGGTGTGTTTGCCGTTTCTACAACGCTGCCGCTGGCAATGGCCGCGGCAATACCATCCGGTATGGCAGGAAGAGTCGAGCGGCGAGCCATGGCAAAGGTCTGACGCAGGGTGTTGCGTACACTGCCAGAATCGATCCGGTCTGTACTCTCACGGCGCATTGGTGCAAGGGCATCATCGACAGTGCTGTGCGATCGCGGCCGTGCAGGCACTAGAACCGAGGCCCTTTGCTGGTGGTCTTCACCGTGGATCGAGTTGGCCGGGGAAGAGGATGTTGAGGATGAGGGTGATACAGTGGGCAACGTAGTGCTGGATGTACCGGTACCAGATGTTTCGCCATCATCCATCGAAACCATCATGCGTACCCACTCGCCAGAGCAGTAACCGGTTTGCGGTACTGAGAGCTTCAGTTGTGGCATGTCGCCGTCGTCCGACAACACCGCAGTATCCTGGTTGCTCTGGCCTGCAGCATCACCAGTACAGCTGCGCAGATCGTTGACATTCACGCCGTGGCCGGGACTGATAGAGCCTCGACGCGCACGACGCGTTCGAACTGCGCTGCCAATCGTAGCACGCTTCAGCTTGCCAAGCCAGCCAGCGCGGGCAAACCGACCAACGTGGTTTACCGGGCGGCACAGTTGAGGGCGGTCTGCTTCGATGCGATTCTTTACGCAGATCTGCCGATGCACACGTCGAGTAATGGTTGTGGGCATCAATTGAGACCGTAGCGTGGTGCTCATGTCCAGGTCGGCAGGAGACAGCACGCCGCGCAACTGGGCGTGGACAATATAGCGCAGTTGACTCTGCTGTGCATCGAACGAGCCGGGAATCGATCGGTCATCGCTGGGAAGCGTAAACTTGAAGCTGAAGGTATGCGTGCCCGACTCAAGCGGGCTATGCAGCGTTTGTGCAGTGCGTGCGGCTGACTGGCCACCACCTACACGCCATAGCGAGATCTCCTGGGTGTGGAATTCGTTAACCAGGACACCCAGGCTGCCACGCGCCTGACTGTCTAGCGTGCCCGACAGGCGAACTAGCAGTTCACCGCGGCTGCAGGAGGACGGCAGGCTCAGGCGAACTTCGCCTATTCAGCCCGATAGCATGGTGAGCATCAAGTAGTGCCGCTGGCGGAGACGCTGCAAACGGTGTCCTACCTTTTACAGTATCACCAGGATAGAAAGGCCCATGGTTCAGGATGGTCAACTGAACCTCGTCGGCTCCGGCCAACATTGTGTCTGCTAACGGTTAGACTTGAGCGCTAAAGTGCAAAGCGCGTCACGATTTGTGTGTGACTGGCGCACAGTGCTGTGTTCCTGGGGTAGCGGTTGTCGATGTGCACCTGGTATCCAGCAGTGGCTATCTGGTCTAGATTGAATAGCCTTGGACAATGCTAATGATAGGTAAAAGGGCAAAATGCAGCAGATGCGGTGTAGAACGGGTGGTTAGCAAGCTGGCTGCACTGGGCGCTTCGAGCCCACATCAATCTAATAAATTGCGAGACTGAAAGGCAAAAAGACCACGTTGTCGTGGTGACACATGGGCACTGCGCATAGCATAGGGGGTACATGAAACAAGGTGGCGGAGGCAGGCAACTGCAGTGGCGGCAAGGCGAGCAGCGATGCTGGCTGCACGTAAATGGACAGCCAAATGGTCCAAAACAAGGCATCAAAGCGCGAAAGAGCGGCAGCAGTGGCCAGCGGCAAGGAGACTGGTGCACGCACATACCTGTCGCACAAATTCACAACAATACACGGCCGTTCTTTGCGCAGAATGGCTATGTGCAGACGGCTCAGACCGGGCAGAGAGGGCGTGCTACGAGTGTGCGCTTGTTGTGTGACGGTGGTGGTTATGACTCGTTAAGCGGCGCACTAGCGATAGAAGACTCGTAAAGTGAAAGTGAAGAAGGGTAGTCGTCAAGCGGTCACGGGCGAGGTGTCTAGCGGGAGAAGGAAGGTGCGGCGGCAGCAGACACCGGGCACAAGAATGGGCGGCAGTAAAGTAGGCAGAGAATACTGCGATAGAGAGAGCGTGAGATAGCGAAACAAGCGTGGCTGAAAAGCCATTCAGGCAAGAAGCACGCGCTGGATCAGTCGTCTGTTTCGACGAGCGGACAATAGCGACAGGCAAAAGAAGGCGGGGACGGCCGTAGGCAGGCCAGCGGGGCAGGACACATGCTGGCCGGTCCTATATCTAGGCGGCAGCCCAGTGATCGCCCGCCGAGCCACGAGGAGCGATGCCGGCTTTGGAGCCGAGAAGATGGGCGTGGTCTGACCGACTGGGCTCGATGCTGACACACGAGTCCTACGCTTTAATGCGACGATACCGCTGCTGCTGCGCTCGCCGCTAGCGACAAGTGCGCCGTCGGTCAGCATACGTTGGATGACTGCGCCACACCTAAAGCGCCACGCATCGATATCGATGCAGACATGCTTGCTGCGCTTCTGGCTTGCTATACACAAGGAACGCATGCGCATGTCTGCTATCTCGGGCACCGGCAACAGTATGTGCCTCAAACAGGCTTGATCCTCGTGTACCCTCTCGCTTGGCTCGGTATCAGTCCCGACACGTGCAAATACACTCTTACAGCATCCGCAATACTTCATTCGACGCATTCACACCTAGTATACAAAGTAGACTCTGCAGCGGCTGAACAAGGCCTTGTCTGCCGGCTTCGGCTGCCCCTACCCGAGGCTGTATCCTCTTCAAACTGCCAACACGTCATGCTACTGGAACGGAGGATTATGGGGCGCACAACTATTATTGGTGTCGCTTACGTATAAGCGTGCTCAGCGGTTGCTGGTGCATCATGTGCATCCGCTGGACATCGCGCACTGAGTGCGGACCCAATTGGCGGTCGCTTCTGTCGAAGTAATATCCATGCTGGGGCGTCCATGATGCGACCGTCTTTCCTGTAAACGGTATTGGTCGGAGGCGACGTGTTTTCCGGGATCCTTATCAACAATGTAGCTGTACTCGTCATGCGGATACCGGAGAAAGCGTGGATACATGCTTTCGTACATGAGCGATTCAATTTCATGCAGTGCCATTTGCAGCGTGTGGCTCTCGATATGGCCTTCGCGAGCGGCATCCCGAAGTAAGCGCTGTGTTGCATGGGTCAGATTCACTTGGAGCGGTGATGCATCGTCCAGAAACACGGCATCTAGCCACGCAGCAGTGTCATTTACGCCGCCGGCATGCTTCAGAGACAGGCCGCTGAATGTCGACAGTGGACGGCGAGTGCGCTTTGACTGCTTGCGCCGCCCGGCAAAACCATCTCGCGCCAGCAGATCGGTAACTAGCTCGTAGAAAAGCACGTTCTCAACACTATAGTCTCGCATCGCAAAGTGCTTGAATGCCTGCCGCCTTTCGGGACTCTCTAGAAGACGTGTGAAAGCGGCCCGGGTATGGTCGGCCTCGGCGTGATCGTCCGTGCCGAATGGCTTGCCGGAGGCACGTCTAGCACGGGCCATGACGAACGTCGGTCGCACTACACAGATACCGTGGCCCAGCAGCACGCCAACTACAAGCACGATGCTTGAAAACACGAGGTGCACTTCGTTTGCCGTGGACGCTGTCGTAATAAATAACGCAATGTGGGTGCCCAGCGTGCTTATCGTGATAAACAACGTGACGAGCAACTCGGGCAGCACACGATGCGGGTCGCGCTCCCTGTGGACAAGATACGCCAGCAGCGGCGCAATACCGAGTAATGCCAGCGCTAGAAAGAACAGCGCCGGCAGGTAGCCCCAGTCGACGGTACAGTTTAGCTGGGATACTGCGTCGGTAACGATCGGTCCTGGCACGCTAGAGAACGAGCCTAGTGTGCCAGACATTTGCATGCCAGTCAATACGACCACAATGCAGAACAGCATGTCAGCCACGCCACAGAGCAACGAATACTCGGTAAAGAAAGCGCGGTGCCGGTAGAAAAAGTCTGCGTTTGCGAGGGCAGCATGCTCTTTGTCTGGCTGTGTAGCGACGCTGTACACGCTGCGGCTGCCCAGTGGACCCGACAAGTCTGCCGCCTGTTGCAACGGCTCTTGGAAGGTGCAGACAAAGTTTACTTCTCCTGTGCCTTGTGTTGCAGCAGACGGTGCTACATGATGCGGATCCGTTTCTTTCTCGGCAATCTTCAGTGTCGTAGTCTTTGGCGCAGGGCGGGAGGCCGCAGTTCCTGTGCGTCTCAGTGATCGGCGTGCAAAGACAGAGGCGTGTGCCGATTCCATCCGCCAGCTGAGCTCACGGTTCACATACGCAATGCCGGCTTGCTTTATGCGATGGAGGGCGATAATGTAGACATAGTGTGCGCACCAGGCATACACCCATGCGGCATAGGTCAGCGAAACGGCCCAGCGACTCAGCCAGCATGGCGTCTGAGCGTAGAAAGGCCCTCGCGCAAGCAGAGTGGCGCAAAGAAGCCCGGCCGCCAGCACACCTGCCAATGTAACAAGCTGCGGGCGGTACTGCGCTGCTGGCAGACTTGCACGTGTCCGTACAAACCACACCGTCGTGCACCGAAGCTGCACGCTCGTCAGGACAGGAATCCCCTCGTATCGCCGGCGGGGTGCCTTTCCTGTGCGGCCTCGGCGACGGCGACGATGATGACGATGACGATGATGATGATGACGGTGCTGATGTAAATCAGTCTCGTGTTGGCAATAGCAGCTGCAGGATTGATATAGAGTCGTGCGCAATCAGTGAAACGGCCAGTATGGTGGCCCGCGAAGCTCGCAAAAAGCTACGCGCGCCGGCCCACATACGCCGTCGAATGCACTGCATCCATCGTAACTTTTTGGCTGCTGATGCGGAAATGCAAGTGAATCTTTCCTATCGGGTGCATCGTCTGATGCTTGAAGCCATTGCACTGGCCGACGGCACAACGCTGCCGCCTGATTCACCGCTGATCGGCTCATCTGGTGTGCGCAAGGCAGCGCCAAAGACTTCGCACAGCACCTCAAGGCTTGTTCCGCCAATGATCCGGATTCGCGGCACTCAGTCGACCAAGTCGCTGGCGCCACGCCCTAATAGCGCCGCTGCTTCCAAGGGCGATAACCACGATGCGTCGTCGGTGCACAGCGAGACACTGTCACGCAGCAGCGACGAGAACAGCGCATCTGGCATGGTGACTGCTGCCGCCGGCTGGTCGGCAGACACCAAAAGTCTCAGGATCAGCACTGATCAGACTAACCCGGATCATGTGGCTGGAGCATGCCCGAGCGCACGCACGTTGGCCTCAAGCATAATGGACATGGATAGTGCGGAAGCAGCCGTGACCGTGGAGCAGCATACCGAAAGCATCGAAAACGCTGGTACCTCGGCATTGCACCATGCCTCTCGACAGACTCCTCCATTGGCCTTGCCACAGTCCTCTCTGTCCAAGAAGAGTGGACCGTTTGATCTAGCCCCGGTGATCGCCGCTGTGGAGCAGGCGCGCGACGAAATAGAGTCGCTCATCCTCTTCGACACCTTCCAGCGCTACCTTATTGCTCAGCGCGCGTTCACGCCCTTTGATATCTGATTTCACCAGAACACCATTACAGCTAGCGCACGCACCCTTGCTTCTATCATTACTGCTTATGCGCCTCTTTAGCCATCCCAGTCATAATTGTGCAAGCCCGTGCATGCATTCTGGGCGGGCACGTAAATGCTGTAAACCGTTTTGATTTGCCGAGTTGTGTTGCCGCACAGTGTGCTTGTCGGCTGCATTTGGAAGCATCTGTACGGCTCAGCTCCTGCGGTTGATGGCGTTGGTACTACCGCAACGATGTTTCCTCGCCATAGTCGGCAGGCAAAAAGTGACGTTGTGTTGCGTTGAACCTTGGCCGCTTGGCCATGTACCATCCATGCCGCACTTTTAGCCGCTGCTTTGTCCGGCTGCCGCTCCGCTTTTTTCTTTATTACGCTACTTTCGCTGATGTACAGCTCAATCTCCACCGCATTAATCATCTTGGCTGCTACTTTTACTTTAACATCGTCAACCTGCACGTAGTGTTTTCTCGTGTTCACCTGACCGTCGCAAGCCTACTTGCATCACATGGCAGCCAATGCGTCCGCCATAGCTGGCTACTACGTAGCGCTGGCCGTCTGTCTAACGTACCTGCTCGGCA